>BQKN01048798.1:0-23050 GCA_022839385.1 Asparagus kiusianus | reverse complement strand
TTTCTGAGAATTTGCAAATTGGTCCCTGTTTACCCCACGTTGTTCTCCTTGGCGAGGCAATCGGGAAGAGCCTTGATTCTCCTTGGTGAGGATCGACGCTTCAAAGATATGTTTTGCTTGGTCAAAACCATATCTCAAAATAAAGGGGGCGAATTGACGCTGCATTGCGCTTCATAAGGCAGGGATCCTCGATGCACCCTATCTTATGATTGCACAATGTGGCCAAATCATCTCACCCTTTATAAGGCAATGACTCTATCTTAGCTATTTGTAAGATGAGTTCAATTTCCTTTTATAACCGAGACTAACCCGAGTTTAATTGTTTATTCTGTAGTGGGGTACCCTTCTGGATCGTTCTCAACCCACGCAATCTATGGGCGTCGTGGCGAGCATTACTCGACCTCTGACAATCCTTCCCCTATTCCAGCTACTCCTCAGTTTGCTTCGGGCACGTCGACTGAGGTTACCCAGGTGATGAGGGAGGGTGGTCATCGAGCTATTCGCCAACTGATCACAGATGCTCCTTTTGTGAAGGACGCCAGCTCTACCCAGCCTCTCCGGAAGAGCGATTTCCTATTTGGTGATTCTGTCGATGACCCAGAAGCCGTGTTCATTGACGCTGAGCAGTGGCTTCACAAGACCGGCGGTGGCTTCATATACTTGCCGGAAATTCCTCGACATCGCTCGTTGACTGAGCTCAGGTGTCAGGCCGTGACGCGCGAGATGTCGTGGCGTTTGACAGTGGATCATGAGAGCGTCCATTGCGGCTATATCACCCATCAGGCAGCTCCTGGTTCAAGCAGGAGTCACATCACCGGATTGCATCCCGGAGTGTTGGGACTGGATGCACCACCACGTAACGAGTTTCTCGCCACTGCTTCGACTTTGAGGAATCGCCTCGCTGCCCTAGGACGGGAGATGCCTGCGACTCGTCACAGGATTTATGGTTGGGTCCACTCTTCGGACAAGTCTTGGTGGAGTCGCATGACGACATACATCTTGAGCCGCTGGGGCGAGGAGTTGCACGCTTGCGGTTTGTATACCGCCGTTCGTGCCACCATGTATGGCCTGCCTGTCAGTTTGAGACATTTCTGTGCTTTGTTCGAGTTATATAATCCAGACTCGAACACTTTTCTGACCCGTCAGGGGGAGTTGGGCTTGGCTCTTCATGAGATGCATAGGATTTCTGGCTTGACCATGGGGCAGATGTTATACCAGGAGTATTTCCCTTCCAGTCATGAATTGAGTCAGCTGAAGGATCGCATGCCCGACCGTTACGAGACTCTATGGGATCTCACTTGCCATTACCATATCGCTTTGGCACAGTCTGAGCCTTTAGCCAAGAGGACGAAGGCCTCTGTGAGTCTGAAGCAGTTCGCGAACTATTTGTTCAAGAACTTGGAGAGCAGCTCTGGCGAGGATATTTGTGAGTTGGCCCCACTCATTCCTTCAGAGGTGAACCATCTACTGAAGAAGATTGATGCTCATTCCTATACCACCAGCAGTCCTGAGGGTGGCTTTCCTGCGAAGACCAAGTTCAGGTCTTTCTTATGGCATGCGACCACACCGATTCAGCCGATGACTCTTCTCGCCGGCTTTCTTGCTATCTGGTTGAAGAAGTGCGTGGTTCCATACCAGTCTGGGGACGCCTTGCCCTTGGAGGTACTTTTCCCAGCAGTTCAGCTCGCATATAAGAAGGAACTCTCACTCCTTCCGGTGATGGTGGCTAACATTCACCGAGGACTTCGACAGCTTTCCAGTGCGTTCACACGGAAGGAGACCGATTTGCCGGGTCAGATTCCCACGCTTAAGGTAGAGCTTCCCTACGCTTATTTGATGGCCTGGTTCGTCCTTCACCGTCCGGACATGATGTCGGTGCCGAACGCCACAGATCACTCTGTTCCCCTGCTGTAGTTGCTTGAAAATGGTAGGTGGGAAGGCCGAGGGTTTTCTGATGTCCGACAGCAGCTGCAGGTCCACAAGTGTTGGGCATTCTCCACTTGTTTTCCGCAGTTCTCCGGTCGATACGGCGAGTGCTTGTCAGACGATGAGAGGCAAAGAGAGAATCGGACCCACTTAGACATTGGCTGCTTTAATTGGCTGGTGAACATCAGGCCCGGCTATCTGACTTTCCGGGTGAGGAATGAGTGCTTCATAGAGCCATATCTGCCCTGCCGATTTGCTCGTCAGTTTGGCTACGATCAGCTTTACATCGGGAATCCTCGTCAGCAGCTTCGGACCCACAGTGGCTTGGTGGACGGTCTTCGTGCATGGTTGTGGACCGTGACTGGCTGTACCGGCGCCAAGTTCAGCCTTCCGAGTATTGATCGGCAGTTGAATCTCACCTTCTTGAGCTGCAAGTGGTTATTAGCAGCCAACAAGACTATCCCTGTGAAGCCGATTGCGGAGCTAGAGGATGAGGAAGCTTCTCGGGTTGACTCGCGCAGGATTCGGGAGAAAGCTCGATCACAGAGGACACAGAATAAGACTCGCCGACTTGATGAAGAGGGCCATAGGTCATTCCATTCTACAGACGAGGCTTCCGGCGGAGATCCCGAAGATTGTGATGACTCTTCTGAACGAGGTTTGCTATTCATCTTTTCCTTCTATTTTCTAAAAGTATTGAAACTGACTATAGTTCAATGTTTTAGGGACTACAGCTGATCATGATGAAGAGTTCTATCCTCCTCCTCGGGCGAGACCTTCGATCCCCACTGCTAGGCGGAAGAGGTTAGTCCGTAAGCTGCCTGCAGCTTCCCGAGCTTCCGATACGGACCTAGCTGGTGATGATCCTGCCAGTGTTGGAGGTAGCATTTATCCTAAGAACTATTCCTCTGGTTACTTAGCGCATTGACTTATACTTCTTCCTCTCTATATAGGAGCGCGTGAGGAGCATGAGATGAGTCTTGATCCGCTACCCCCTGTAGAGAGGCCTACAGGGGTTGCTGACATTGGAGAGGAGGGCAATGTAGGACCCGATTCCGTGAATCAAGGTACATCTAACACTGACAACGTATTTCTTTAGATGATACACCAAATGAATTTGTGTACCCTCTAACTGTCCTCTACCTCTTGCTTCTTCAGATAATTTGCAGGAGGCGAATCCTGGAAATGAAGAGGCCGATGCACCCGTGAGAGGTAACTCATTTCCATCAATTGTAGTCTCTTCACTTTTCTTTGGCACTGATATCCTTTTATGTCAGATTTCTCCATCGATGACTTCGACGAGGGAAGCTTGTTTGCGGACACTCCTATGATGCGCTACATATATAGCTCACCTCAGATTGAGGATCAGCTACCTGGAGACATGTTTTCTGAGCCCGCCTTCGCTGAAAACCCTGAGGATGGTTCCTTTGAAGGTATGTGCTTCTTTCTGAGTTAATTATAGGACTAGCCAATCTTGACTAATGCAACTATAATGTAACGCCTCTGCGAATTCCGTTTTGGATCTGGCAGGAGTTTTTGTTGAGAAAGACCCTGTCGAGCCAACTGCGAGACCAACTCCGCCAGTTGATACATCTGCAGCCGTTACACCTCCAATACCCCCAGCGTCTCAAGGGGAAGGAGGTATAAGTCAACTCATTGATGAGTGCTATTCCTTTGTCTTATTAGGACTTTTAACAGACTTCTCTCCTTTTTGTGCAGGACGCTCTTCCCATCTTCATGACCTAGTGAGGGAGTTGTTATCTGACGACGATCCCGACAAGATCGTTATTTGCCTAGAAGTTCGCTCCTTCTTCTCCTTTGTGAAGGCTATGATTGGCAAGCTCTTCCACAGTGGACTTTCCCTTCACCAGTTCAAACCTTTCCTTGATTCCAGAATCAATTTAATAAGGGAGTCAGGATACCTAGATTTGGCGAAGGCCATAGTTGACGATCTCGACTGCTTAGAGCGTGAGCTTCAGATGTTTCGTGAGCTTCGGGATACCGGTGCTTCTTCCTTCATTGCTGCTGAGCTGGATACTCGTTTACAGTCACTGCGCGAGACTCAGCTTCTCGCCAATCTTGAGGTTCAGGTGCAGCGGGACCGAGTAGCTCGAGTTGAGACCGGCCTGGCTACCAGGTTATCTTCACTTGCCGAGCTCGATTCTTCTCTCACTTCCTGTGCGGCCGAGATAGACCAGCTCAGAAGGACACTCCGTGACAAGGAGGAGACTTTTGACGTTCTTCAGATGACGAAGACACAGGACCAGCAGACCTGCACGGCTTTGTCTGATGAGTTGAAGTCCTTGAAGCAGAAGCTATCCGAGACAGAAGAGACTGCTGCGAAGACTTCGGCCGCCACTGAGGAGTCCATTAGGGTTGAGCTTAGCCAAGCTTATGATGATAAGCTGTCTAAGTTCAGTCAGCAGATTTTTAGCCACGGGCTTGATGTCTGATTTTGTTAGCTGTGTACTCTGACTTTTGACTCTTTTAGTGAATCTCTTTTTTTTATCTTTATTATGATTCGTCATTCCGTTTGAAATGATTGACCACAATACTCATAGGATTTTTGGCAAACCCTCAGCCATCAACGGGTTTGATATGCCTTTACCGACTACCGTTTGAGTCGGGCTAGCATGCGATTTGTTTAAATCCGCTCGCATGTAACGTTGCGCTCAGAGATTAAATTCTCTGAGACTTCGTGCTATGATGTCGAATACATAGACTTCGCCATTGTTACTGGAATAGGCTACCCGGCGACACGTGTTAGGTGTTGGCTTTAGGATTTTTGGCCAACCCCCAGCCTCTAACGGATTTGATTAGCCTTTACCGACTACCGTTTGAGTCGGGCTAGCGTGCGGATTGTCTAAATCCATTCCGCACGTGACGTTAAGCTAAAAGAGTTAACTCTTTTAGTGCTACGATGTTGAACACGTAGACTTCGTCTTTCTCCTGTGAAAAGACTAAACAGCAACGTGTATGAGACGTTGACTTAGGATTTTTGGCAAATCCTCAGCCTTCAACGGATTTGATGTGCTCTTACCGACTACCGTTTGAGTCGGGCTTATGTGCGGATTGTTTTAATCCGTTCCGCATGTGACGTTGCGCTAAAGGAATGAACTCCCTTAGACTTTGTGCTACAACTTTGAATATGTAGGCTTTGCCATTGTTATGGGAGTAGGCTACCCAGCAACGTGTATTAGACGTTGGCTTATCCCTACTTAGGCTTTGGGACAAAGGACCCCAGAGTCAGGCTCTGGTATCTTTTTCTACGGATAAAGACCAAACCGGCGACGCGTGTTAGGCGTCGACATATCCCTTCTTAGGATTCAGGATAAAATTCCCCATGCGTATGAGGCATGGATTTCGGTGTTATTAATAACAACCTGCCACAATGTTGAATATGCGGACGGGTGTTCTTTTTAACGGTTAAGAACTAACCGGCCGCGCGTGTTAGGTGCGGACTTATCCTTACTTTGGTTTTAGGATAAAATACCCCAGAATCGAACTCTGGTGTCTTTTTCAATCGGAAAAAGACTAAACCGGCAGTGCGTGTTAGGCGCAGACTTATCCCTGCTTAGGTTTCGGGATAAAATACCTAGGATGAATCCTAAATTGGTAAACTTTGGAAAAGGAGTTGGTGTGGGGAAGGAAGAATTTTATATTCTATTCCTCGAACAAGGAAGGAAGAATTTTATATTCTATTCCTTGATTCTGGAAAGGAAGAATTTTATATTCTATTTCCAGTGCAAGAAAGAAACTAGAAGTGGGATCTCCACTTCGAGAATCTGGAAGATCTAGATAAACTTACCTTTTATAGGATTGGTTATCAGATCGAAAGATGAGTTCTTCGTTTATCGAAGAGAAATTTCAACTTGAGTTACAACCATAAAAACAGTTGAACCCAAGAGAAAAGAAATGGAGTTCTTTCGTTCATCGAAAGGGGACTCCGAACTGAGAGTGAACCTTTTCGGTGGACTCACTGTCAATTGAAATTGATCAGCGAGGGATTTTGGTGGTAAAAATAAAATTGGGTTATCCTCTAGAATATTAAGTGTAATATTCTTCAAGGAACTTCCCGATAAATGAGTTGTCCTGAACGTACTAGGGATAGTACTTTTTCAAAAACTTCCCATTTATTGGCATTAATTGCCTGTTACCCTCTAAAGAAATTAAGCGATAAGCACCGTTTGAATAGACTGTGTCTATTACAAACGGTCCTTCCCACTTAGGTTCGAATTTACCTTTCTTCTTAGAGGTGAGGATTATCGGTCGGCGCAGCGAGGACCAAGTCTCCTTCTTTGAAGCTTCTTTGACGAACCCTTTTGTCGAAGGCTCTGGATATCCTAGCTTGATAGAACTCGATGTGTTGTTGAGCTTCCAGGCGCCTTTCGTCCAGCCTTTCGAGTTCCTCGAGACGCTTCTGATGTCGCTCTTCGGCTGTCATCTCTGTTGCGAGAGCAATCCGAAGGGAGGGAATTTGAATCTCCAACGGTAGCACAGCTTCGCATCCGTAGACCAACGAATATGGAGTAGCTCCCGTGGGTGTGCGTATGGTAGTACGATAAGCCCAGAGCGCTTCGCCGAGTTTATCGTCCCAATCCCGTTTGTTGGTTTTCACAAGTTTTGATAAGATCTTGATGATCGTCTTGTTGAAAGCCTCAGCTAATCCGTTAGCGGCAGGGTAATAAGGTGTTGACGAAACATCTTGGATCTTGAACTTGTCACAGAACCGGATGAAGGCGTTGCTTATGAATTGCGGACCGTTGTCATGAATGATCCGCCTCGGCACGCCATGTCGGTATATGACGTGATGCTTGATGAAGTTGATGACGTTGTTCGTCTTTACTTCTTTAAGCGGAATGGCTTCAGCCCACTTTGAAAAGTAGTCGGTGATAGCGAGGATGAATCGATCACCTTTTACTGAAGGAGGGAAGATAGGACCGACAATGTCCATACCCCATGTCTCGAATGGCCAGGACGTGGTTGACGTGTGTAACCGCTCCGGTGGTTGGTGCATATAGTTTGCATGTACTTGACAAGCGTGACATTCTCGAGCGTACTCAATCGCGTCACGAACCATTGTTGGCCAGAAATATCCCATTCTTCTAATTCGATCATACAGCTTGGGACCAGGCTGATGCGCACCGCATTCTTCTTCATGTGCTTCCTTAAGAACTTCTTTTGCTTCTTCATTCGAAAGGCATCGGAGAAGCAAGTCATCGTACCCCCGGTGATACAGCGTACGGGTCTCGGTATTGTAAAAGAATCGTGGTGCTCTTCGGTGGATAGATTCTTTTTCTTTTGCGTCCTCTGGTAAAATGCCGTATTGGACGTAATCAATAATGGGAAAGCGCCAATCTCGGGACTCGGACCCGATTTGGGTTGAGTTCACCTCTTTAGCGTTCTCGTTTTTATCATCCTCCTCTTCAATATCCATATCGTATATGGGTACGCAGAGTTGGTGTGATCTTACTGTGACTAGCAGTTTAGTTTTGGGCGATTGCACGAGTGATACTGCTAGTGCTGCCAGTGCATCTGTATAAGCGTTCTGAAGACGCGGGATGTATTCAATGTAAAATTCTTCAAAAGAATCTGCCACTCTGACGGCCTCTTGGTGGTATGGAATCAGATCTGGGTTTCTGACTTCATATTCCCCACGAACTTGGTTGACAATTAGTTGAGAATCCCCAAAGGCTTCGAGATATTCGACCCCCAGCTCCTTGGCGAAACTGAGTCCTATGAGGAGTGCGTTATACTCGGCTACGTTGTTAGAGCATGGACTCGTCAGCGAATAAGCTCGAGGCATCACGTGCTTCCCTGGGGAAACTAAGACAACTCCAACTCCAGAAGTGACCTTAGGGCATCCCGGGGTTACTGCTTTATTGACTGCTCTCGAGGCACCATCAAAATATAACTGCCATACTTGTTGGTGTGACGTGGTATTAACCTCGTGGGTTTCATCTGGCAAGTCATCGTATACTTCCACCGTATCTGTTGTCGGGCTTGCCGCCAAGAGATCACAAATCGCCTGTCCTTTGACCGACTTCTGCTGTTTGAAGTGTAGATCATACTGGGACAAAAGAAGGGCCCACTTGCCAACCGCCAATTCATCGAACCTGGTTGAGTCATGAATACCCGTACCGGATTAACATTAGCGATGACGTAAATCGTCTGGCCAACTAAGTAATGTCGCATCTTCTGCACCGCAAACACTAATGCAAGACATTCTTTCTCGATCATCGGGTATCGAGACTCGGCGCCTATCAAGGTCCGACTTAGATAATAGACTGCCTGTTCGTGACCATTATCATCGTCTTGTGCTAATAAAGCACTTATCGAATGGTTCATCGCCTTGATATAAATCAAGAACGGTTTACCTGATTTTGGTGCAACAAGAACAGGTGGATTCATTAGATATGCCTTGATATCTTCGAATGCCTTCTGGCAAGCATCGTCCCAAATAAACGATACGCCTTTCTTGTTTAGCTTCGAAAATGGTTGGCACTTCCCAGAAAGATTTGAAATGAATCTCCGGATATACGCCAGACGCCCTTGCAATCCTCTGAGTTCCCTTAGATTCTTCGGGGGTTGCAACTCATTTATCGCCTTTACCTTGTCTGGGTCGATGTGTATACCCTTAGTGGTGACGACGAATCCAAGAAATTTTCCGCTGGACATTCTGAGGAAGGATTTTGTGGGATTCATCTTCAATTGATGGCTCCGCATGAGATCAAACATCGTTCTCAGGTCTTTGATGTGATCTTCTTTGCTGCGGCTTTTCACCACCAAATCATCGACGTAGCATTCAACCGTCTTCCTGAGGTGTTTCTGGAAAATTTTAGTCATCGCTCGTTGGTATGTGGCACCTGCATTCTTCAGACCAAACGGCATCACCGTGTAGCAGAAGATACCGAGGGGCGTTCTGAATGCCGTATGCTTTTCGTCATCCGGGTGCATCTTGATTTGATTATACCCCGAAAAGCCGTCCATGAAGGACATTCTTTCGAATCCGCACGTATTGTCGATAATGACGTCCGTGATTGGGAGAGGAAAATCATCTTTTGGACACGCTTCGTTCAGATTCCTGAAGTCGATGCAAATCCTGATTTTGCCATTTTTCTTCATGACTGGAACGATGTTGGCTAACCAGTCTGGATGTTGTTCTTCCCGAATAAATCCTGAGTCGATCAACTTTTTAACTTCAGCCTCGATGGCTTCCATGATCTGCGGACGAAACCGTCTTTGCTGTTGCTTGACAGGTTTGGCATCCGACTTGATGTCGAGGCGGTGCATTGCCACATTGGGATCGAGCCCTGGCATGTCTTCGTAGTTCCAGGCGAAGACGTCAATATATTCTCTGATCAAGGCAATTAATTCCTCCTTTTCATCTGATGGGAGACTACCACTGATGAATATGGGCTTTGGATTGTCTTCATCACCCATATTGATTTGGACTACCTCGTCTTCGGTGGGTGGCTCTCTCTGTTCGAACCTATCACCATATTGCATGTTCAGGTGATGAACCCATGGGTCCTCCCACGTTTGCATTTGATCGTCGTCCTCCATTGTAGATGGATCAGCCGTAGTCATGTTCGACATTAAGGCCTTGAACATTTCTCCCAAACTTGTGTCGGAATCTTCAGCTGACGAATCTAGCAAGTATCGATCCCTGGCTTTGTTAGCAATTTGATCTATGATTTGCCAGCCACATTCGTCATCTGACGAAACGTAGCCTAAGACCCTCTTGTGACGATAATAGCCCTCCGGTTTACCCTTTGGTACATATGCCGCTTTGACTGGGACACGGGAACCTCGATCGAAGTATAGACCTTCTCCGAGTGTGAAATCATATCCTTGTCTTTCCATGAGCTTGCGCGCTTCTGGACTGTACTTAGATAAATGTAGACCGGATTTGTCACCATCCTCATCCTCTCTTAGGAAATGATCAGGCACCGGAAGATTTTCTCCTTTACCGAAAATCACTTCTTTTTGTCCCCCTATTTTGGCAGGAATAATTTGAGTTGTTCCGAAAGAGTGTTGGAGACGCTTCTTCGTTACATACGACGATCGGAGCGGCATACATAATTCGGGATTATCGTATAATCCCTTTATCACATCATCAAAAGACAAGGAGTACTCTAAACCATTATTTATTTCAGGTTCGGCAAGTTGCCAGTTACAACCGCCATCTGACGACTGTTCGTCGTCGAGATTGATTACAAATGGTACAATGTCATTAAAAACAAAACCACCATTGTAATCGAATCCGGCTTCGGAATCAGCTTCTTCTCCGCTGTCCGTGCCTTGGATCGATGGTTCCGTGTCGGATTCATTATCATAAAGGAGAGAATCTGTGAAATAATTCTCATACCCTTTGAATGGTTGCTTATCCGCGACCACCGTCCTAACTCTTCCATCAGTGTCGACATATTTCAAATACTGATGTAGAGTGGAGGGGACTATAACGTTACTATGGATCCAAGGCCGACCCAATAATAAGTTATAGGATGTCTCAGCATCAATCACGTAGCATGTGACCTCCGTCTTTAAATCGCCCATTTGGCACTTTATCCGGATCTTACCCAAAGGCCTTGACCCGCTGGTATTGAATCCGTAAATAACCGTGCCTGTTGACGCCAACTTGCTGATTGGGATGCCCAGGCTGTGCATTAGGCGAAGCGGCATAATACTTACAGCGGAACCCGGATCTACTTGGATCCGGTTGACTTCGCTGGAGCCAATGTAGCCAACGAAGTACAAGGGCCGATCGTGGTTTGAATTCTTCGTCTGCATATCCTCTTTGGTGAAGGTGATGCAGGGAATGTTCTTAGCTGCCACATTGCACTGTTGGGCTAGCATATCCAGTTCTTCAGGAACTGGTTTGACCCTTGTAAGGAACACTTCTGAATCTGCCAGGGCTTCCTGCAAGGCTTCTCTAGTCTCCTTGGATAACCGCAGCAGCTCGTACAATGTTATCCGCGCTGGAATGTTGGCTAGCTGAGCCATAATGTCGAAGGCGCGAGGGTTTTTTGAACTCTCCGGTTTGTCTTTTCCAATCGGACGACTGAAACGAGACTGCTTCGGATTCTGCACCTCCCCGGGCCTCTTTTCCTTCTGTTTGTCAACCGGCTGTCGTCGAACATCTTCAGCCGGTTTGGGAATTGGGATCACCCCCATCTCTGTGATAGTCTTGGCTGGTCCCTGTTTTGTCACCCCTAGCTTAGCTGCTTGTTCATTATGTGACGGATAGTTGAAGTGGTACTGATTCCCACTTCGGGTCGCAAAGACCTCCTGTTCCTCGTCGGAGAGTGGAAAAGCAGTGATCCTTTCATCATCTTCACCCGGGATAGCAGAGACTCCATAACAAGACTTCCCTTTCCCTTTGGACTTCTTCTTGGATGACGATCCAGCCCATTGTTCATCTTCAATTAGGTCGGGGTGCACCCAGAGAATTTCACCGTTTGGAGTTGTGTGTGGCACGAGTCCCTTTTGGCGCTGTCCGTGCGGATCGTCGTTCACCGTCTTCATCCCGACTTTGGTGACGTGCTTAGGCTCGAACCAATCTGTAGGCACCGATCCAAAACTGATGGACACCGCGTTCGCTCTCACACTTTTGGCCGGTTTTGGAGTTATGACTCCTACATCGATCAAGGCCTGGATCTTGTCCTTGAGGTGGTAGCAGGACTTCGTAGGGTGGTGAACCGCTCTGTGATACGCGCAGTACCTCGGGTCTGTCACCTTGGTGGCTCCTTCATGATCCACAATCGCAGGCAGCTGGATTTTGTTGTTCTCCAACAGATATTTGAAGATGCCGGGAACTTCGTCATCTTTGAAGGAGTAGACTTTGGGAAACCTCGGCTCCGAAGACTTTTGCTTCTGAGGCCGTTGCTGCCAATGGGGCTGCGATTGCTGTGGAGCTCGCTGCTGCTGCTGCTGCTGTTGCTGAGGTTGTAATTGAAAGGTTTGGTTAGCATCAACAGCGTTAACCTGAGCTTTACCTTTTCCCTTCTGATTGAAGTTCTGCTTTGGAGGATTTGTAGCCGGTTGGCCTCTTTCTGCTTTCTTCCTCCTGAGGAATCGCTCAGCTTGCTCGCCTCGGACCTTCAAGTCCTTCCATGTCTTGGATGGAGCTATGCCCATTGCTTCCAAAACATCCAGCGAGAGGTTGTTGTGGCAGGTTTGGAGGATGAACTCCTCGCTGATAGGGTCCCGACAATTCATCGCCTTATTCCGGAACCTTTTGACGAAGACCTCGACTAATTCTCCGTCTTTCTGCTTTTCATCAAGCAACGACCCGATTGAGATTTCAGTGTCGTCGTCGAAGAAATTCGCGAGGAATTTCGTCTCCATGTCATCCCAGCTGTTTATGCTTCCTGGCTTGAGGCGACGATACCAATCGAAGGCAGCTCCGCGAAGAGTGCCAACGAATGACCGCACCATCAGAGGCTCATTACCAGAGATGACTCCCAAGTGCGATTTGAAATAAATCAAATGCTGAGTTGGTGAACCCATCCCATTAAACGGCGTGAAGTTAATTAGACTAAACTTCGCCGGATATGGGATCGATTCCCACTCTCTTGGGTAGGGACAGGGAATGCCCGTCTTTTTAGTCTCTTGAGCAGAAATCAATGTGTTGATTTTGTTCTCGAGATTCTTAATTTTTAGGCTTTCACCTGTGTCTTCACTGGTATTATCATTACCACCCCCTGGATTGATGGGAGGGTTATTAGCGTTGCGAGCTTCATTTGTGCCCTCATCCTCCAGGTTGTTCTGGTTGGGCTGACTTGGTTCGCCTTGTTGGTGCCTCAATGCATGAAGTTGTTGGTCATGCATCTCTCTCATGTTCTGCATGGCCATTTGCATCTCGAACCTAAAGGTTTCTTGTTGTTTGGCCATGGCATCTTCAAGCATCTTGGCCACCTGCTCCGCACTTATCATGAGCGACTCGCGGGGCTGTCCCTCACTGGACACTGTATTATCAGACGCCACTGCGGAGCCAGCATCTGATTCTTCATCTCCCGAAGGTACTCTTGTTCGGACTCTACCATACGTCGCACGAATGATAGCTCCGGATTGAAGACGAGTTACACGTCGGGTTATTTCTGGAACCGCCTCGGTGTTGTCCTGAGCCGTTGTTCCTGTGCTGGTCATGTTGGCGGTGACCCTTGAATGTTCACCGTCCTTGACCCTTGTTCTTCGTTGGACACGCCTGTGCCTTGGCCTTGGCGCTCCGGTGCTAAGTCTTTCAAACACCGATACTCTTTCGGGGACTGCCTTAACACAATTGCATTCAGACAATACCGCCCGAATGAGATTTGAACAAGGACATTGATTCCCGAACCTTCGAGGGCTCCTCTTTCTAGATTTGTTCGTACTCCCGGCACGATAGTACAGCTCATCTGTTTGGAGGTCAGAGCAAGCTATCGTGTGTTGGCACGACCTCTCAGGTATAACGTTGTCGTCATCAGATGACAACGTTTCCTTCTGAGAAATAATTGTCTTCTTCGGACCCTCCAGAGTCACACGCCTCGAGACACGCCTTTGTGGGTGTGAATCTTCGGCGGGCTCTCGCACTTCTATGCGCAAAGTTGTGCGCTTGGGTGCCGCGGTTTGCTCCAAGTGTTGAGGGTTGCGGCGACCCCCAGCATGTTGTATTGGTTGGGACTTCTTCACTGGCCCCAAGCGTTCCTGAACTGGAGCTTTACCTCGTTCCTTCGGAAGTGGACCGAGGCGCTCCAAAACTGATCTTTTCTTCTGGGATGGTCCTGCGGGATCTCCCAGGGTAGTTGCGGCAATCACCGGCTGTTTGGATTGACTTGCCGGCGTCCGAACTTTCGGAGGCTGCGAGTTTTGCTCCTTAGCCTGAACCGCTTCAGACTTTGGCCTCCAAACCTTGCGAGTAGGTGGCGGCTTTTTGACCACCTCCTTCTGCAGCTTGCGACGGGCTTCTTCAGCTTTGGCCCGTGCTTGCGCCGACAACGCGCGCCGTTTGCGGATGCGCTCCTCCAAAGTCGAGCGATTCCGTTTGACACGGACCCACTCCATTGTCGATGGTTTGGAGGAACCACCCTACATTTGCTGTTGAGGCTGTTTGCCTCGTTTGTTCTTCAGATCCGCATGATAACGGACCCCGTCAACGGACTCCATGGCCTTGGCGAATTGCTTCGCGAGGCGTTGACGTTGCCTCTGGCGGGCTCTCTTGGAGAGAGTCACCACGCCTTCAATGGCAGATTTGACCTTCTTTGAGGTCGGTAGGACCTCACTCAACGTAGCTTCGGCGTCGATTGGGGTGAGGTCGTCGTTGGTGGCTTCAGCTTCATCACACCAACGGACTTTTCTCCTGGAGGAGAACTTCTGGAACTTCTTGGACTTGGGGGAGGAGGCAGATCCGGACGAGGACACGTACTCCTCGTATTTCTGTTGGTCGAATTCGTACTCGACCTCCTCCACGACCGGGATCGAGATCCGCGGCTGCGACACTCCAGCTTCGGCAGCGAAGCTGGTGGCTCCCACTGTGGTCGCCAGATTGTTCGAGCGGGAAATTGCGTTATTCTTCATTGATGATTCTGTTACAACTTTGACAACAACTTTATGCGTTTACAAAGAGATCCGGTCTTTTTATAAGATCCGGTTTACAACAAAATCAAAACAAAGAAATAAAGATTACAACTTTCCTTGAACAAATCACGAGTTTCCTGTTTTGCGGTCCCTCGATTTGTGGGGTTCTTCGCCTGTGCCGGGGTTGAGTACCGTGGACCACCGCGCAATCTCGATCTGAACAGATCTACGTGGTATAACGAGTACTATCCCACCAAGGAGATAATAGCCGAGAGGGATCGTTTCACCAAGGAAACGCTCGCTCTAATCTCGGGATCTAAGAACCAAGCTTAGATCCGGAGTAGTATCACGTAGATCTGAGTTTCCAAGTCTTCAAGCCTTCGCAATCCGAGTTGAGGTCGCAATCCGGCAGAGTTTCGGCTCTTCAGAAGTTTCAGAAAAAGTCCTCCCAAATGAACGAGTGCCAGGCCTATTTATAGGCACTCAAAACTGTGCCTTTGGCACAGAACTGCGCCTAGCCACCTCTGGGTGGCTCGGCCTTGGCCGAGCCACCCTGAGGTGGCTCGGCCACCGAGCCACCCTAGGGTGGCTCGGCTTGGGCCGAGCCACCTTAGGGTGGTTCGGTTCGGGCCGAGTTCCCCCAGGTGCGCTGGTTTCGTCGTTTTCCGGTGTTTCCGGTTCTCCGTCGTTCGGATTTGATTCGGTTTCTGGAATCGGCTCATTGACTTGATTCCAAATATGGCAGTTAATCCGTTTCTGAGTTCGAGTCCGGGATTGGTCTTGATTCGATCGTTATATCACCGAGTTCGTTCTTGTTTAGATGACTCGGTGATTCCCCGAAACATTGGTTCGATTCCACGTGCGTACGTGTTCCATTGTTCGTGTGCCTTGTCGCCTCGACCTTTCGTTAATTCGTTCAGGTCTTGATTCGATTCCCCGAATCTTCATTTGGCGGTAGCTCCGCTTCGGTGTTTGAGTTCAAGTCTGTTTTGTTGTTGGACGACTCGTTAACTTTCCGAACCGTTGGTTTGGTCCCGCACGCGAACGCATTCCGTTGCTTTTGTACCTCGTTGCCTCGTCACTCGAATGTCCGTTGTTTTGTCGAATCATCGTGCTGAGCTAAGCTAAGGGACCTATAGGCAATTTTATACGCCTACAGAGACTTCTGTATCCTCTTCAAAGAATCTTGATAGGAAGAGTCTCTCTAGATCTGCCCACTTTTGGATACATCCGACGGGCAGTTTCCTGAACCATTCAAAGGCAACTCCCTTGAGGGTGCTAATGAACAATCGAGCCAGAATGGCATCGTTTGATATCACATTCCCAGTCTGTGACTTGAAATGATAGATATGTTGGTTCGGTGATCCCGTGCCGTCAAAAGTTTGTAGCGTCGAGACCTCGAATTTTGGAGGATAAGGGGCCGCATCCCATTCGGCAGGATAAGGCCTGGTAACTCCCTCATCTTGGAGCTCGCTTCTGTTAGCAATGACATTGAGGCGGGCTTCCAATTCCTCGATTTTGGCGGACTGGAGATTCTGTCCGTTCTCCGTCTCTCTTCCTTCATCAGAGGAAGATTCTAGGTTGTGGGCTTCTTGGTCAGAAGCCGTGTCATCAACCATTTTTCCCTTCCCTTTGCTTGTGTGAGGTCGGGACGAAGACGTTCTTTCCCTTCGGGAAAATTCTTGCCTGAGTGGCGAATCTGTCTTCTGAGATTTGGTCTTATCTGCGACGAGTTGAGTTAACAGGGCCAGGAGTTCATTGATGGCCTCTTGCTGAGATTTGAGCATGGCCTCTTGCTCATCAAGTCTCTTTGCGAGATCTTCATGGATTCCCGTCATATAGGCGGAGGTCTCATGTTTAACAAAAGAGCTTGATGATTGGGACTCTGCAATGGCTGAGTGTTCATCATCGGAATTGGTTCCCCTGGCTAACCTCCGATAGTTGACAGGGGGAATAGCTCCTGTTCGCGTCCGAGTGCGTTGGTAGACTCCTTCAAACTCGTTAGTGATTTCTCTGACAGTCGGTGAACGACTTGTCTCAGATTCATCGGAACTAGGGCCTGAGGTTTTCCCTCTGCCGATCATATTGATAGTGACCCCGGGATATTCGGTCTCTGGAGACTTCTTCTTGTACGAACGTCGTCGTTGGTCGAGCAAAACAACGTTCATAAATTGGTCGAACACCAATGGTTTGGCCGCATATGAGCAGCATTGACATCCCGAGAGGACCGTAGGAATCAGTCGTTCATATTGGAATGAACGAATGACTTGTTGCATCGGTCTTGCTCTCGATGTGAACTCTCTCAAGTCTGTTGTAAAGACTCGAGAATTTCTCACTGATTGTGAGGTTTGAATTGGAACCCCCAGTCCATGATTGGACAGGACTGGCTCTTGATGAACATGGACCTGGTTGAGATGCCTTGAATCCATGAATTTTTTATATCCGCCCCTCAACCTAGTCGTGCTACGCAGACTATTCGGGGGTCTCGCTGACCGGTCAGCGAGCCGGGGGTCCAGGGGGTCCGGGGGGGATGGAATACCCCCCGGCGGGGTTCGGGGCAGCGCCCCGAAGCTCCACGGTATACTCCAAGCGTGGTATTGGATTTGGAACTTGGGACGCGAAGGTCGCGTTATGCATTTGATACGCGAAGGTCGCGTTTGGCACTTGAGACGCGAAGGTCGCGTTTGGCACTTGAAACGCGAAGGTCGTGTTTTGGTCTGGCGACATGAGGGTCGCGTTCTTCATTGTCGACGCGAGGGTAGTGTTTTGACTTGGAAACGCGAAGTTGAAGTTCGCGTTCAACGAAGGCTTGAGGTCCGCGTTTTGGCTGCAAAACGCGCCATTGAGGGCCACGTTCAATCTGGTCCTCGCGAAGCTTCTGTTCAGGCTCATAGACGCGAAGCTCGGGGTCGCGTTTAGGCTCACGAACGCGAAGTTCGCGTTGGTTGGAGGATCGACTTTCTCGAAGTTGTGCTCGTCGCTGAGACCTTCTTCTTCGCCGAGCAGCGTTCTTCTTGGCCTGTTTTAAGGCTTTTGCAGAGGCATCATCGGCGTTTATGGAGCTCGTCTCCTCTCTAAGCCGTTTATGGCCTGAAACACATCGTGTTGACGCGGATGTGGGACATTCAACTCGCTGGGCGAGTTCGGCTGAGGCTAAGCTCGCTCCCGAAGCAGAGGGGCTGTTCGACAGATTGTGGCCAAAGGAGAGGACTTTCTTCGGCACTCCAGCAACTGTTGGAGATTTATTCTCCTTGGAGACTTTATGGATCTTGCGCATAGCCTTCGGGCTAAGGGATCCGGAAGAGATAGCCTCCTCAAACTTAGCTTGATCAAACTCTACCACGAGAGTTTCGACAGTCGTTCCAGTGAGATGAACATCGGACTGCGCCACCACTTCTTCATCAGAGAAGCTTCTCCCCAGCAGAGTCGCCATCTTTTGTATGTAGGAAAAATTGCAATGAAAAGAATAAAAGAAATTTGAATTGAATTCCTTTAAATCCCGATTACAACTTGATTACAAAAGAGAAGAAAACAAATTGGGTTTCCTCCTTTGTTTAAAATCTGGGTTCTTCACGGTGGCGATGGAGTGCCTCCCTCGAATGCTCGCGTCGAGTTTGCTCTCCGTTGACGATCCGACGTCTTGATTCACTGGAACGATGTCTTCTCCTCACGATTTGACGTTGTGGAGAACTTGCGTGGCAAGTTTTAGAACTCTGAACGAGTTGATAACTCTGAACGAGTTTGAAGAACTCTGTACGAGTTGGAAACTCTTGAAAAAGAGTTGATTTAAACCGAAAATCGGTTAATAGCCAAGGATGAGTTTCTCTGTAGCTGAAGTTGAAGATAATCTTCCTTGGAGGATGATGCCGATCTCCTCAAAAGCTCGCCCAAGCTCCAATCGCTGCTGCCAATCCTCAGATCCAACAGTCAGCCGAAAACCCAAAAAGCCAAAAGCCCCGAACTCAGTTGAGTTTACCCCTATTTATAGGGAATTAAGGGTGGTAACTGCCCTCAGAATCCGCTCCTGAGTGGGCGTGATTCCCTCAGATCGTGGGGAAACGGTTTTAGAACCGTTCAACTCATGTTGAATGAGTCAAACGCCCACGTTGGCGTTCAGGACCCTAACCTTGCGTCTTAGGATTGAGACGCGAGGTTGGGTATTGGCTGAACATTGATGAACGCGAGGGTCGCTCGCGTTTTGGCTTGTTGCTTGCTTGGAAACGTGGGGGTCGGTGTTGGTTGAACCCCTACGAACGCGAGGGTCACTCACGTTTGATTTGTGACTTGGAAACGCGGGAGTCGGTGTTGGTTGAACCCCTACGAACGTGAGGGTCGCCTGCATTTCTAAAATTGTGACGCGGGGATGACTTCCGCGTTTTAGAGAAGGTTAGTTGACTTGTAACCTCTTCTGTAGGGTGTTGTAAAGATCATTGTTGAGTGATCTTCACCTTGGCTGCTCGAAAATATGAGAGTTGTCAGATTGTAACTCCCGATGTCGATTGTGAAGGCTGTTGATTAGAGCTTTCATCAGTTGTCGTGAAGGTCATCAGATTGTAACCTTCAGCGATCTACGTGAAAGTCTTCAAATTATAGCCTTCTGGAAGTCGTCAGATTGTAACTTCCATCATCGGTGTTTGATGGGGGATAAGCTATCTATTGTGATTTTTAGACAGCCTACAGCTCTGCTTCTTCATTCTGCTGAGGTGTTTGCACCACTGTGAAATGCCTGACAATGCCTTGCTTCCTGCAGTACTCTTCGAATGGATTAGAGGTGTACTCACCCCCATTATCTGACTGAATCTGCTTGACAACTCTGCCAGTCTACTTCTCGACCTTTGCCTTCCATCTAATAAACAAATCGGTGACTTCATATTTCTCCTTCATGGTGTACAACCAAACTCTCCGTGATAAGTCATCGATAAATGTCACGAACCGCCTAGATCCACTCAAAGACTTAACTTTGTTTGGACCTCAAACATCTGAATGAATGTAATCCAACGTACCCTTGGTGCAATGCTTCGTAGTGCCAAACTTCACCATACACTGCTTCCCAAAGACACAATGCTCACAGAAGTCAAGTCAAGATTTGATATCTTCTCATCGCTAAGTAGACCACATCTACTGAGGATGACCATACCCTTCTCACTCATATGCCCAAGACACGTATGCCACAATCGAGTAGATGTCAAATCAGATTCCTTGACCTAGGATACCACAACAACTCCTGCAATCACCTTTCCCTCAAAGAATTATAGATTAACATGTCATTTATCTATCATCATCACCTTGTCTTCACGAAGAACTTTTAGAATCGCTATAAACCTGTAGCTACTGAACTCCAAAGTCCCCATAGAAACCTGAATCTTCCACAAAGCTAGAACATGCCATACTTCTGTCAGAGTTCTCACCACCTAATCAAACATCTAAACTCGAACTATGCCTACCCCAAACGTCTTGTAAGTAACATCGTTACCCATCAAGAAGTGTCCACCTTCAACCGGTCTGTAGGTAGAAAACCACTCATTGTGAGGACACATATGGTAGGATGCGCCCGAGTCTAACAACCAGCTGTCTGATAAATAACTGTGTGAAGTGCTTGTTAGAACTTCCTGTGGCTCATCATCGTAAGAAGCCTGAGCCACTGTTGCTTCTTCCTGCTTATCCGATTTCATCCCCTATTTATTAGCCTTAGCTTTTGGCTTCGGACAATCAAACTTCATGTGACCCCATTGATGACAAAAGTATCACTCAACATTCTTTCAGTTTCGAGACTTGGACTGACTCCTGTACTTCCTAGTCTTCTCTAATCTTCCTCTTGCATACAACCCTTCGTCCTGCTCCTCCTTATTAGCATCCTGCTTCCTAGAAGCATTTGACAACAACGTTGATGTAACCTCCTCAAAAGAAATCTTTTCTTTTCCATACAAAAACGTGTCAACTAGTATATCATAAGAATCCGGCAAAGTACACAGCAAGTTAATAGCTTTATCTTGATCTTTGATAATATCATCAAGGTTGGACAGATTGGTAATAATCTTCATGAACTCATTTATGTGATCTCTCATAGAATTACCTGGATCCATCCGATAATTGTATAACCTCTTCTTTAGATAAAGCATGCTCGTGAGGTTCTTCTTCTGATATCTACTCTCCAATTTATCCTAAATATCTTTGGCTAAAGCCTCCTTCTAAAAGTTGTAGGCGTTATCCTTTGATAGACATAGACGAATAGTGTTGCACGCACTCAAGTAGAGATCCTCTCAATCATCATTCTCCATGTTGTAAGGTTTTACCCCTTTAAATGTTTTGTAAAGCTTCTCCTTGATGAGAGTGTATTTAACTTGTTTTTACCACAAACCGAAGTTGTTCTGGTCATTAAACTTCTCAACTCTGTAGATTGAAGCACCCTTTGAATACCTGACATCCGAGTTAGAATTCGATTCCATCTTCTCTGACTCCATTAGGAAAAACCACCGTAGCTCTGATACTAATTGTAGTGACAAACACGAATGTGCAACCACCTCACAAAGAAAAGACAATGATTAATCGTAGTTCGGTAAGATGACTACGTCTACAACCAACGAGATTGACAATCCACTATTTATCAAGAGATTACAACGAAGATGAAGAAGATTAGAAAACTCTAATCTCTATCCCTTATAAAGACAAATTAAATATCAATTTTTCTTGTTAAAGATACATAGAGAAATCTTAGACAATCTTTATTTATAGCCTCTCTCAAATTCGAGTCCAACTAGCCAAACAACTCCCCAATCCGAATCCAAATAGGAGTCTAACTAGCCAAATAACTCCCCAATCCAAATCCAAAAAGAACTCAAAAATGTGTCCAAATCATGTGGGACCCATCAGTGCGTTGAGACTCTGCAGTCAAAGGAGAGGTCTGGCAATTTCTGGCTCACTATAAGCCACCGGTGGGTGGCTTTCAGTACAGCCAACTTCATAATAACAAACATAACCAGTTTGACGCCTACCGTGGGGCCTTTCTTTATTCTTTGCATAGATGGTTGGTTTTGATGACTCTAGTCGATCCTCTAACCCCTTTCACTGATGACCAACACTTGGGCTATGTCATTCAAGACTAGTTAGAAGAGTCTGCTCAGAGGATTTCTTAATCTCTCCAAGAACAGTTCACTTCCTTCACAAACGAGCTACCCCCTCTTAAGCCCTCCCCATCATTTTCTCCTCCCCACTCTTGCGAGTTGGGCCAAGCAACAATTGCATGAAGACTTCACTGAGCACACTCTCCTCCCCCTCACCAATAGGCTTGCTTCGCCGCTCCGCCCTGACAGGCCCAGCCATACGTCGAGGCAATAGGGGAGAGCCCTAACTACGACTATTGTGACCATGAGCGGATGGTGTGGATGGCTTCACATAGCCCCAAATACCCTTATGCTACTCTGGGTCTCTAGTTATGACTGGACATTCGGTACTGTCACTAAGGCCATTATAGGGAACAATCCACTCTTCTACTGGATAATAAACACCCCCTGTACTAAATTGAAGATGCCTCATATCGAGAAGTACAAAGGCAAGGAAGATTCAGCAGAGCATGCACAGAACTTCTATGATCTTGTCGGAGCCAATCATCTGCAGAGCTTTCCCCATCACATTGACTGGAAGTGTCAAGATGTGGTGAAACTCATTGAACAAGAAGTCCATCAACAACTTCGAGTAGCTCAACCAAAAGTTTGTGCACCACTTTTTGGATGACTCCAAGCAGAAGAAGCCCTCTCATATCTTGTTTCAGATGAGACAAGAGCCTGGGGAAAGCCATTTCAAGAGGTTCCAAGCCAAAAGCTAAAAGTTGACGATCCAGGTCAAATTACCCTAGAGAGGGGGGGAGGAGGGGGGGCTGAGTAGGGTATATGCTAATCTAATCTAATTTAATGCTAATTTAAAATTTTATTAATAATCTATCCTAGAAAGTATGATATCAACAAGATTTGAGCAATGATATGTAATTAAACAAGGGTGAAATAAACATGAACACAAGATGCAAATAAGATAGTGTGCAAAAGGCAATCGCAAACAAGCAATATGATCATGGAGTTCGGTCACTTCCGACCTACGTCTCCGCTTCACACTCTCGAGGAGAATCTCTACTATCTCAACTGGTTTTCAACGTTCAACAAAAATGTTTATAACTCACACAATCGGTTTTCTAGCTCATCGAAAACTTTTACAACTCACACAATTGTAATCACACAATACACCCACTAAGTGTTGGCCTAGCCCGTGTCGACTTCCTCAAGTGCTCGGATTTACTACCTCTCCCTAGACTATACCACCAATGCAGCTCCTCTTGGAATCGACCCCGCCTCTCACCATACACTCCTCTCAGTGTACTTATGTATTATAATGTGTATCTCACAATAAGCTCAAGTAAAAATGATTTGTTCTCTACAATGGATGACAGCAAATTGTAAGTTCACACTTAATGATACAATCTTACAACCCTAATTATACTATGTATGAAATAATTAAGCACTAGTGGGTGTGTGTAATCAATGAGTATAATAAAAAACTAAACTCAATATGAAATCTA
>BQKN01048793.1:0-11148 GCA_022839385.1 Asparagus kiusianus | reverse complement strand
TTCGGGTGAGCGTAGAAAACCCGGTTGTGATAGTGGATTTCTCCCCGGGAGTGGGGAGCGGAGACGTAGGACGGAAGGTCCGAACTCCGTGATCATATCTTGTGTTTGAGTGTGCTTTGGCGTTTATTCATACTTGTGTTTATATTTCTTGTCGCCATTGTCATTAGCTCATTATTTATATGATCCACTATCTAGTTCATATTGTTTACCCTTGTGTTAGTTTGTATATCCTTGCACATATCTTATAGGATATATCTTATTGTTTATATATCCTTGCATATTTTTCTATCATATAGGATATATCACCTTGTGTATGTTTGCATATTCTTGCACATAACTCTTGTATATCTATCTTGCAAGAATATAGTTATTAAGTAATTTTTAATTGGCATTTAAATCGGATTAGATTAGCATAAGACCCTAATCACCCCCCCTCTAGGGTCTAACAGTGCATACATCCAACTTTGTATACTTTGTATATTTTCATTCTTGAAAGTTTTGGCAGCACCTATTCGTTGTTCTCCGTGTACAATAAGCGTATGTTGTTCTGCGTTTTAGGTTATTACTGATATGCATAATAACATCCGCACAGTGTACAGGGAGAACAGTGGGTAGGTGCTGCCGAAATTTTCAAGAAATGAAAATATACAAAGTATATGAAGTTGGATGTAAGTACTACTATATTCTAATGGATAGAAGCCTTCCTATGACAGCCGCAAGATTAGTGTAATTAGTTTTTACGTATGTTTTATATATATTTTATGTAGATAAATATTCATATTGTTAAATGATATATGAACGTATGTTTGATGTGTGTTGTATGTATAAGAGTAATGGATGTATTAGTAGTTGTGAGACTAATCGTATTTATTATTTATATATAATTTACAGATGAGGATAATTCCTGACAAGTCATGGATAGATATCCCTAGGTATCGTAGATTTCATGACACACGATACAAGGAGGGATGTGAAGCCTTCATGCGTTATGCTGAAATGAATCCGAGAAATTTAAGAAGCGGTGCTATGTACTGTCCTTGTTGTAGGTGTAGGAATTTGAAGCTGCTGAATAGAAATGATATACGGATTCACCTAATAAAATCAGGTTTTGATGAGAATTATAAATACTGGAACTGGCATGGGGAGGGTATCACTGAAGATGAGGATCCAAATTTGCATGTTGGTACGTCCGGTGGCCAACGAATAGATGACACAGAAACATTGTTGAATGATATTTTTCCTCGACCTACAGAATATGATGTTGATGATAATGTCGAGGATGATATTGGAGACAAAAGTGAAGATGATAACGAAGTTGAAGCTGAAGAGGTAGGAGGTGTCGCGAGTGTCGAAAATATTGATGATATGCATTCCTCCGCAGAAATAAAGCGAATAATGGAGCTACTAGAAGATAGTGAAAAGGACTTATATGAGGGATGTACCGAGTACTCCAGATTTTCATTTATGCTGAAACTCCTTCATATTAAGACACTTAGCGGTATGTCAGATAATTATTTTGAAATGCTTCTTGATTTGCTTCGGACTGTAATCCCTGGAGGAGAGAATAGCATACCCCAAACAACTTATCAAGCTGAGAAGATTGTCTCTGCTCTGGGTCTTGATTATAATAAGATTGATGCATGTCCGAATGATTGTATTTTGTATCATAAAGCCAATAAAGACCTTCAAGAGTGTCCGACATGTGGAGTTTCTAGGTGGAAACAGCGCACAAATTCTTCAACAAGGATTACAATGGAGACAGGGATAACACAGAAGAAAATTCCAGTCAAAGTGCTTCGACATTTTCCATTGGCTCCTAGATTGCGAAGATTATATATGAACAAGGAAACGACAAAGAATATGAGGTGGCATAAGGATGATCGAGTAGACGATGGTAAATTGAGACATCCTGCTGATGCTTTAGCTTGGAAGCATGTTGATAAAATTTATCCTCGTTTTGCCGAAGATTGCAGAAATGTAAGATTGGGTCTATTAAGCGACGGATTCAATCCATTTAGGGTAATGAGCTCTGGCTGGTCTACGTGGCCAGTTGTATTAATGCCATATAATTTACCTCCATTACTTTGTATGAAACAGCCGTTTATGATACTTTCATTACTGATACCCGGTAAGCATGCTCTGGGAAATGATATTGATGTCTACTTAGAGCCTCTAATTGATGAGCTAAAACAATTATGGTCTGAGGGTATTTTAGCATATGATGCCCATTTAAAAGAGTCGTTTAGATTACGTGCTATTCTACTATGGACGATTAATGATTTTCCAGCTTATGCTAATCTGTCAGGGTACTCTACGAAGGGCAAGTGTGCTTGTCCTGTATGTGGTCCAGAATTTGAAGCTATTCAATTACCACATAGCCGAAAGAGTTGTTATTGGTTTAATCGAAGGTGGTTACCCTTGAGTCATAAGTACAGAAAATTATCAGCTAAGTTTGATGGTACAGTTGAGAAAAGAATGAAGCCGCGTAAACTGACAGGTACTGAGATCGTTCAATTACTTGAGGGGTTTCCAAAAGTTGTGTTTGGGAAAAAACGCTATTCCAAATTTAACACGCTCGGAGTAAGAGATTACTTAAAGTTTAAAAAGCCATTGAAGCGTAAGCGAAAGGTCCGTAAAATGCAAGTTGAGGACGAAGCCCAAACATTACCTAGAGGATGGACTAAATTTAGTATCTTCTTTCAGCTACCTTACTGGCAGAATCTAAAAATCCGACACAACTTAGATGTTATGCATATTGAGAAAAATATATGTGATAACATAGTATCAACTCTCCTACAAGATGCAAACAAGTCGAAGGATGATCTACGGGCACGCCAAGATCTGACTGCTTTGAATATCCGAAATGATTTGCAAGCTCAAGACGTTGGTCTTAAAAAATTAAAGTTGCCTCCGTCTCGTGTTACAATGTCAAATGAGCAGATGCAACGAGTTTGTGAAATTCTCAAATCGGTAAAGTCGCCGGATGGTTACTCTGCTAACATTTCAAATAATGTACAGGTGCAAGAGAGAAAACTCTTAGGTCTGAAGACACATGATTATCACGTTCTTCTTCATCAATTGCTCCCTGTTGCAATCCGTAACAATATGGATAAAGAAGCGTTGAAGATTATTATTGAGTATTGTGGATTTTTCAGAAAATTATGCTCTAAAGTCATAGATGTAGATGACTTTAAGAAACTTGAAGCCGATGTCCGAGTTACTCTATGCAATATGGAAGTAATATTCCCTCCTTCATTTTTTACAATTATGGTCCATCTTACCCAGCATCTTGCAAGAGAGGCTAGAATCGCCGGTCCTGTTACTTATCGTTGGATGTATCCGATTGAAAGGTAATTTACAATTTTTCTTATATTTATTAATTGTATACGCGTTTTTAAAATTACCGTGCTAATAATTAACTTTTATGATTATAAGATAATTGGGCTGCATGAAAAACAATGTTCGCAATCGAGCTCGTCCCGAGGGCTCGATAGCTGAAGGATACGTGGCTAACGAATGCTTTGTGTTTGCATCGCGTTACATGCGTAAGAAGAAAACCACATCTCAAGCACCTCAAAAGGAGAGGAAGCGTGAAAAATACCCAAGATCTCTCTTAGATCAAATTCATGCATATGTGTTGGAAAACCTTGATATGTTCGAAGACTATCGAAGGTAACAAATAAAATCTGTAATATAGATGAGAAATATTCATTTTACATATAGTTTATCAATACAAACTTATATATTGTTTATATAGGCGACATCTGGAGAAGCTTAAGAATGAAACAACCGGTAGGAATGCAGCGCACAATATTCAGAAAAGACATAAGAAAGAATTTTCTGATTGGTTAAGATTTGATGTAAGTGTTTTACAATTAATTATTGAATATTCATAATATAACATCACCTAAATATTCTCAAATTGTTTGTCTTAGGTTGAAAAATCACTTCTTGATGATACTACATTACCAGATGAAATTATTATCCATGCACAACGTCCTTATCACGAAGTGAGACGTTATAATGAGCATTTGGTGAATGGATATAAATTTCGAACGTTAGAGACAGATGATAGGAGGGTAACTCAGAACAGTGGGGTCATGGGCTTGTTTGCTCAAGAATGTTTTTTAAGTATAAGAGATCATAATCCAATTTTAGCTGACATATTATATTATGGCCAATTAGAAGATATCGTTGAGGTAATTTACGGGTTTGGTAAACCAAAACAATGTACTTACACGATGTTCAAGGTTCGGTGGTGTCCTGCAAAAAAGCAAAAGGATCATTATGGATTTACACTAGTCAATCTTCACCGAGAAGTATATACGGATGAGAAATTCATTTTTGCAGAACAAGCTGATCAGTGCTTCTATGTGAAAGATCCGAATGTCATGTCTGATTAGGTGATTTTGTACAAGGAGCCAAGATCTGTTGTTCTTCCTAATAACAATGAAAAAATATTGAAGAAAGTGAAGATAATTATAGTGAACCAATCGGTTCATCTGATGATGTTTGGCAAGAATTCTCTTACGCACAGAATGTGGCGCTGGATGTAGGTATGAACTATACATGTTACACCACATTATTGATTTTTATCTTATCATAATAAAAACAATAATGCATTTCATAACAACATATCTCATGAGCATGTATACAATTTTTTTTTTAACGATTGTCTTTATTATATTTGCAGATGAGGAGGAGGATGAGGAGGCTCTTTGACCTGGAGGGTGATCGATCACGGAGTATCACCCCAGGTAGTGGTGCTAATGATCCATTACCATCTCCGGATGCAGGTATAAAAATTAATTAATACTTTTAACATGTTTTATAAATTTTTAGTTATCTAGCTCATAGTGTTCATTTGTTGTAGATGTTGGATATTCATCACCCGGCTCCTCTGATGCAGCACCAGAACCATCCCCCGGCCCCTCTGATGCAGCACCAGAACCATCCCCCGACGCAGGTATTAAATATTTAATAATTAATAATGTTCAATTAAAATTTAATATTAATGATTCTTCTTTCTTATGTAGCCGCTACTTGGACCCCGACATATCCATCATATACATTCCATACTGACTTGCGGCCAAAGACCCAGGACTTTCTCAGTTTACCTTTACCTCCGGACTCTCATAAGTCCAAGGCTGAATCAAGGAAGTACCACCCACGTGCTGCGAGAAGGTATCAGGAAATGCTTCCTATGTTGGAGACTAGGAAAGCTGTTGCACTCGCAGCAAAAGAAAGAGAGATAGCGAATGGTAAATTATATAAAAACTTTTAATTTTCACATTTGTATATGATATGATATATTATCATGTTGTCATTATTATAGGTGCTAAGAAGGATTGCATAGAGGGACGACGTGGCGGAGGTAAGCCTGATTCTAAACAACCGCCAAGAGGAATGAGGGCCATTATTAGGTGGAATACTTCTAATTTGCCCGTTGGTCCTTGGTCAACCCGATTGAATGCATATATTGGGGTTCTCGTGCGTAGAGCGACCATTATCAACCCTTATTTTCATTTTCGAGAATTACCATGGACCGCATACGAGGCGATATGGACTGCGCTTATGGTAAGTGCATATTGTTTTAGATTTTTATTTATTAATAATTAGTAATTGATATTAAATTATCCTTACTAAATGTGTATGTAAATCTACATGACTGCTTCTGCCTTGAGGACTTTGAGGGGGCTTGGAATTATGTGTTTAATGTCAAAGTTGAAGCAGTCCTCAAACAATGGAGGCATGAGATCAAACATGAAACCTATGACAGGTATGAGGAGGACTGGCAGAGGTTTTTAAACCTCAATGACCGAGTTGACGAGATTCATTTCACGGCTCTCCTCATGTATTGGGACAGCGATGCCGCCAAGATTAGTTTCATGAAATTTAGTTTATAATTTTAAGATATTATTTTATTTTATATTTACAGAATTTTTTTAAAGAATAAATCCACGAAGGGGTCAGAAAATAGAAGAAAGAAGCTGCATAACCATCACTTGGGCTCACACTCCTACGCCAATCTGGAGGATGTTTATTGTCAAGATACGGTATATGTCATTTAAAGATTTAAAAGATCTTAATGTTTAGTATGATTATGAAATCTCATAATTTATAATATGACAGGGGAAATCATTAATGCCGATACACTTGAGGGCCAGAGCGGCATATGGTACTTTTCGTGAACAATATAGGGGTGATGAGAGGAATCGGGATAAGATCACGGCAAATCTCCAGTTAGTGGTGAGACTTATACATATCTTGAGTAGTATTATTAATTCTATTTTGTTAACATTACGAGGAAACGAGAACACAAATAATATGGTCATTATCTTGAATTAATCATAAATTTGTGCTTTAGGAGGGATTTGAGACCGCATCCAAGGAGGCTGCATCTGTCTACATTTCGCAGGAGGAGGAGCAAACCGAGCCAGACCCTCACATGCTTTCTGCAGAGGAGAACATCAATCTCACACAGAACCTGATGGGTCATAATAGGTAAGGATGGTGAAAAATCGAATCAATTTGAATACTACATACTATTTATATTTGTTTACCATTATTGAATTTGAGAG
This sequence comes from Asparagus kiusianus, assembly GCA_022839385.1. Lineage (NCBI taxonomy): Eukaryota > Viridiplantae > Streptophyta > Magnoliopsida > Asparagales > Asparagaceae > Asparagus > Asparagus kiusianus. The sequence continues at coordinate 4,567 of BQKN01048793.1, read as the reverse complement.
CAAAGTTTAATATTTATTTCTCCCTAATAATAGGAGAGGAAGATATCCTCTGCATGGTGTTGGAGCTTCACCTGGTATAAGCATTAGATCGTCCACAGCATCCTCCACACCATCTACATCGACGAGAGTAGCCACAAATAGTTTCCAGGCTATGCCATTTGTCGCACGTATCTCTGCGTATCTGTTTGACAAAATTGACCCGGAGCTGCATATTCAGGTGACTAATGAGATGACTAGAGTTGCGCTGACGGCGAACTCGTTGGACGATCTCATGGGGTATGTTATACAATATTTAGGCGGTGCTATTCCTCATAGCGCGTATGGTGGTGTCATACGGATCATTAGCTCGATTGGCGATAATTCCGGCGCTAGACAGAGTAGTGCTCAGGTACCTTTTTTTTATATTTATAAATTCATTTTTATCTAATATGTTATCAAACACCACATAATGATTATTCAATTAAACATTCAGAGTGGAGATATTGGAGGGAGCAACACCCGTTCTCGTAATCGGGATAGAGATACCCCCGCCAACGACGATGGATGAGGTTTTTTTATTTTTAATGCAATAAACAGTTTTATTTGTTATAACACTACATTTATTCATGTCGTGTATCATATCTTAGTCATGTGCATTGTTAGTATATATGTTGTTGGATGTGTTTTAGACGGAACTGATTGATGTATATTTTGAAGTGGATGATTGGATTTGTACAATGTGTTGGATTTGGTTATATAGATGTTTTTGAATGGAATTGTTATGAATTTTGAATATGATTGGATGGTTGAATGTGGCGTGTACAATATTTTCTGGATGTATTCAAATATTAATGTAATTGTACAGGGAAATACAATTTTTAATTAATTTTTTTTGCCTGCAAAAAAGCAATCTAGACGGAATTCCGTCTAGATTGAGTCAACCTAGACGGAAATTCCGTCTAGGTTGTAAAAAACTAATCTAGACGGAATTTTCGTCTAGGTTGGCAACCCAGACGGAATTCCGTCTGGGTTGTCAACCTAGACGGAATTACCGTCTAGGTTGACTTCCGTCTAGATTGATCAACCTAGACGGAATTCCGTCTAGTTTGAAGCAATCTAGACGGAAGCAAAATCAACCACTCAAACTAGACGGAATTCCGTCTAGATGAACTAATCTAGACGGAATTGCAATCAACCTAGACGGAAATTTTCGTCTAGGTTGATCGTTTTTCTACTAGTGAGGTTAAATAGCTAGTGGAGATCTTAAGTGGCATGATCTTATCCATTAAACATGATATGAATCATAAAGATTAAGAGAAATAGAACCTCCTCAATTACCACCTATTTGAAAAGAATCTGAACCCAACTAACACATATATAACTTTGAAGGCTTATTATCCCACTACTTGTATCATTTTAACTCACAGTATTTATGGGACAGGGTCATGTTGTAGCATTTAAGCTAGAAGAACAAGAAGGTTGTTAATATATTATCCACGTTCTCGATATATACGGTTTCGGTGCTGTTCCCTAGGCCGAGAATTTCATCACGCGCTTGCATTTGATCAAGATAAGGACCTCATGTGCAAGAGATCAAGTGGCTGAGCGAGGGCATGAGATTGATTCCATGTAACACAATTTGGTTTAGATAAATTCCACTAGTACTACCACGAATTTTTTAGTACTAGAGTTTATCACTTGAATGACATTGCAAGTTTTAAGTTGGATAACGTGTCAATCGTTGACTAATTACTAGTTCCTTCTTCTCTTTGCTCATAACATGTGTTTCCGGAAATTTGAGTAAATTTGATCAAATAAAATGATTTTTATTCCTATTCTTTCCGTAGAGAGACATGTTAATTCGAGATCTTCCATCAAGTTAAAATCAGTGGAAGACATCAAGTTTAATAGGAAATTAGCTCGTATGGTCATTAGATTTTTAGGTAGAGAGAGGATAACAATAAGATTTTTTTTTCCTTTTTTGAAAAGAGAGAATAAAATGAATGATTATTAGTTACTAAACGTTAGAGCCCTTTCATGTGGATTAAGATGAGATAGTGGAAAAGATAAGTATTAGTTATTAAATGTTAGAGGTTTTAATATTTACCAAGTGAAACATGCAATCAGATTTTTTTACTTTATTATTTTAGTATTGATTGATTGATGAGCTTCTTTATGGGCTGGATTAAGCCCCGTTACGAGTACAATTAATAGTTAAATTAGACCCCACGTGGCCCATGAAAATTTTCAAAGGGGGCAACCGCTGTGCTGAGAAAGAGGTCGGCAAGGCCGTACGGATTCAATACCGCCAGTATTTCTTAATACCGAATGTCTTTGGGAGGAACAACATAAATACAAAATACCGTCAGTATTTCTTAATGCTTCTTTTTTCTCCTGCTAATGACTATTTTCAGCCTCATTAATGATTTTGATGCTTGTTGTCTCTCTCCTCTTAATTACTATCATTAGTTAGATTGACATTGAAGGTCACCTCGGTACTTTATTTATTGAAGATTCGAGGAATTAATGTGTTCACACATGCATTTCTAAGTGATCATCTACTTTAACTATCTAAACAAAGTCAATTCTTCACATCTTTTTTGAGACAGGGAATTGAGGGTCGCTAGTTTTTTCATAAATATATAAGATTACCTTGTCAAAGATAATAATATTGATTTTGATAATAATATTGATTTTTTTTGTTCCCAGCTCCTCTCAAATCCATCTTTTTCATTCGCTGCTAATTGAAACCTAATGGGGTTCAGACTGAAGGTTGATGGGCTAACACTTGAATGGATAAGGGGCCAAGATAGGTCCAATTAAGCAAGCCTAAAAAAGCCCACTTCATTTCTATACCTGAGATGATAAAGGCGTCTTCTTACGCCTGATTCTATTATTGGGTCAGGGCCGAAAAAATCCTGGCAATGCGGGCTCCTGTAGTACAGCCAACTGTGACTAGGGGTGGAAATGAACCAAATAATTAATAAATGGTTCGATAATTGTTCGAATAACTATTCGGTCATATTCGATTCAATAGTTCATTTATCACTAAACAAATATTTTTTAGTATTCGAGTTTATTAATGAATAGAATTTAACCAGATGTATATTCGATTCATTTGTCTATTAAATATTCGTTTAAATTATGATCACATCTTATTATTTGTATTATTGCACATGTGATGTCATATTTTTAACCCACTTATCATTTCTACTTAAGTTTTATATATAGATTTTAAGACTTAAATAATCTTAAATCTGTTTTCTAATTAAAATTTTGATTTAAATATATATACATCATATATCATAAAGAAATAATTTTTATTTATGAATTTTAATACTATTTGAAAATCAAACTCTTTAGCGAAATAAATATACTTTGATATTCGATAAGTATTCGTGAATATTCATGAATATTTATCAAATACCAAGTATTCGAGTTCGAATTCGAAAAACTAGATATATGAATATTAGAGTCCGCATTCGAATTCGATAATTTTAAACAAATACAAATATGAACACCTTAATATTCGATTCGATTCGATCATTTACCACCCCTAACTGTGACTTTTGTGGAGCCGATTCTGCCTTTTGTTTGAGTGCTGGGGGGGGGGGGGGGGGGGACAAATCTTGATCTGAATCCAAATTTTGTTCCCCATGTTTTAATTGTTGCATCTTCCATTAAACGTATTATACACAAACGTCCAGATATACTGTATTGACCTGTTGGATTAGATGGATTTGTCAAATATACCCGAGATTTTGAGAGTTGAACATGCATATATTTCTCATCTTTCAGAAAAGAAAAAGATTACTTTATTAACCATTAATATTGAAGCATCTATGATTCATGCTTGAGATAAATCTGATACCACTCAACGGTGGATGTTTAAGAAAAAAAGTTTAAACCTTAGATTGCAACCCGATGTATCTTAAAAAAAAAATACTAATATCTGTTAGGATTGTGTCTTTGATTCTTTGTATAACTTCATGAGAATTAGATAGGGTTAGAGATCTATCATGATTAGGAGATTGGGTTTCATCATGATTAGGAGTTTGAATCCTATTCTAATTAGGAAGTTAGGCCAGAGATAGAGTTTTGATTTCCCTATATATATTATTGTTGGAGGAAAAACCAAACAGAAGATAGAGAACCAATATTCTTGTAATCTAGGGTTAGCAGAGGGCGTAGCCTGATTCAAGAATATTGTACGAGAGACGAGAGTCTCATAGTCTTTGCTCGTGTAAAAGATTACATCATTGGGAGAGGGTTTCACAGTCTTTATACGTTCAAAAGATTGTAAGGAGAGTGTTTTGGAGAGAATATGAGAGTTAATTATGTATGTGAGGTAAAGAGATTGAGAGACGAGAGTTGAGTGGTTCCTCTTGTTAGACCCTAAGGTCGCTATGAAAGAACCCTAGAGGGGGGGGGGGGGGGGGTTGAATAGGTTTTATGTTAATATAATCCGATTTTATGCCAATTAAAACTTATTAACTAATATATTCTTGCAAAATAGATATACAACTAATTATGAGCAAGAATATGCAATATGAACAAAGGGCTATATCCTAGCAATAAGATATATTAT
>BQKN01048792.1:0-10243 GCA_022839385.1 Asparagus kiusianus | reverse complement strand
ACACACACACAACACACACACACAACAAACTTTGGTGTTTTTTGCATATAATCCCCTTAAACTTTGATTATCTCACATAACCAACCTATTCTATGGGGTATCTCACAAAAGCCCCCTCAACTTTATCTTATCTCACTGAGTCCCCATACATATAATTTACAAATAACTAAAATATCTTTGACTGCATAAATCTCAAACCTTGTCACTTGTTATTTACATGCAATATACTATTTCCCCAAAATTTTTAGTTTTTGCCCCTCAAGAAATTATTAGTTATTTGCAAATTATAGATGGAGAGACTAGGTGAGATAAGGTAAAGTTCAGGGGAGTTTTGTAAGACAACCCACAGTTAGGGGAATTAATTGAGATAAATAAAGTTAAGGGGGTTATGTGCAACAATCCCTAAAATTTAGGGGGTTTTGTGAAATTAACCCAATATGAAATTTGTATTACAAATGTTGCTACTCAAAAATGTATTTAACAAATACAACTTCATGACTTTTATATTATGGGTCCACTTATTAATGCAAAGTTGCCAAATGCAAGCATAAATCTCAAACTTTGTCACTTGTTATTTACATACAATAAACTATTTCCCCAAAAATTTTTATTTTTGCCCCTCAAGAAATTATTAGTTATTTGCAAATTGTAGATGGAGAGTCTAGGTTAGATAAGGTAAAGTTTATGGGTGTTTTGCGAGACAGCCCACGGTTAGGGGAGTTAAATAAAGTTTAAGGGGGTTATGTGCAACACTTCCTAAATTTCAGGGGGTTTTGTGAAATTTACTCAATATCAAATTTGTATTACAAATGTTGCTACCCAAAAATGTATTTAACAAATACAACTTCATGACTTTTATATTATGGGTCCACTTTTTAATGCAAAGTTGCCAAATGCAAGCACAAAACCGCCGCTATAAGGATTGATGTAGTAAATTAAAGGATTTTCGGTCCATAACAGCTATAATTTCAACGCAAGGGCTAAGTGTATGCAATTACATTTGCAATTGGATGCCTCATGCAGCTGTTTTGTTGTTGTTGTTGTTGTTATGTGATTCACCAAATTTATAAGAGACTGATTCTCATATATTGTAGTAAATACCTCAATCTATAAGTTATGTTTAATAGTTCCTCCAAGTTATAACTTGTTAACTCTAAATTTAACTAATCTACATTTATCTTACCTAGTTTACCATCATTTTTTGGAGGTCAGTAATAATCACATTTTTATTACATTTTACACCCTTAGTATCTATATTATTTAAATAAATATGTCACTAATAACACGTTTTATCTTAATTTGCAGGTTAGTAAAGAATTAATGAAAAAGCCCAGAAGAATTCAATATCCTAAATTTCTACCATTTATTGAAGCCCAAATATAAAGTCAAAAGAAGGCCCAAGAAAGTTTAAGCATCCATAAAGAAATCGGGTCAAGAAATTAATAAAAAATCAAATCTGTTATGAACCAATCGGGGGACCAACCGATTGGGCTGGTTAGCGAACCGATTGGTCAACCGATTGCTTCGCAACAGAAACAGTTTTTTGATTGAGATTTAATACTTATTCTCCAATCAAAATCCGAGGGTTCTTATTCATTACTGTAAGCTATAAATAGGGTTAGATTATGGGGGTTTAGGTGTGAAAATTTTTGTAAAAGCTCCATTCGGAGAGAAGTGTTACTCTTAATTAAGAAGAATTGTAACTTTGTTTTAACTAATAAAAGAATTTTTTGTCTCTTCATTTTTTCTTCTCTTCTCTTTATTTGTTGGTGAAGATGAAGATGAAGATGAAGACGAAAATTTGCATTCATGGGGCTAGAACCCTCTTGCAATGTAAGTTTTCATTTTTTTTATTTTACTTAGATATTCATGTTTTAAAATTTTATTTTCTTTTGGTAGATTAGATTTATTTTAATGCCTTGTAGAGTAGATTAAATTTTATTTTTTATTATTTTCTTGTATTTTTATTTGGTAATATAGATTTATTTTATTATATTTTCTTTTTGTAGTTAGATTTATTTATATGTTCATAGTTTAAATCTTATTGGTTTATTCTTATTCTTACATTTGTAATTAGTTTTTATTTTTCTTGTATTTTGTTCTCTTTCTATCACACTCTACAACAACAACAACAACAACAACCAAGCCTTTATCCCAAATGTTTGGGATCGGCTACATGAATCCTATTTTTCCAGTCTATTCTGTTGCGAGTCATTTCCTCCGTTATGTTAGTCTTAATTACATCATTCTTAATTGCTTCTGACCAAGTCATTCTAGGTCGATCTCTAGATCTCCTAGCCCCACTAACTCTAATATTTCTTTCTACTCTCTACTTTAGATTTTATCTATTTCTTTTTTAATAATTTGGAACTAAAATCTAGTAGAAATTCTAAAATTGCATGAAACTAGTTTGATTTCTTTTATTATTTTTGGATTGTCTTTTGTACTTAAAATGATCATGTTTTGGATAACCAACTAGAGAACTAATTGGTAGAAGAAGAATTTGATAATCTATGCTTATCTTTAATGGTTTGATATGTTATACTTATAAATTTTTAAATTAATATCTAGTTGTTATTCTTTTCATGAATGTTAATTTTACGTAGATGATAATTTGATATGTAGGCTTTGCTTAAATAGTTATATATATATATGCTTAATAAATATAAAGTAAAATATAATTAAAAGAGAATATTTTATAAATTCTAAGTGAAAATTGACTAGTGGATTTAATTCTAGATTCCTCATATCTCTAATTGAATCCCTCATCTTTTACTTTTCATAATTTTTCTCTTTAGTATTGATTTTCCATTATTTATTTCTTATTTTCCTCTAATTTCTTCTATCCTCTTAATCTAGTTTTGTTTTATTTGAAATAATCACACCACTCTCTTTATCTCTCCACACTTATCACTCTTAATTGTTCACACAATACACAACTTAGAAAACTAATTTTGCTTATCTCCTACAATACCTTCCTCGTAGGATCGACATCTTCTATATTGTAACTTGATAGTTGTACGCGCACTTGCTACTTAGGTATTATTTACCCCTATCAAGTTTTTGGCATCATTGTTAAGGGAGGTGCTTACAAGTAGGATATTTCTATTTTATTTATTTTTTTTTAAATTTGTGTGTTTTCTTGTGAAGGAACCACTTTGAAGATCAAAGATCGAGAATTGAATATTAAAGATTTTCTTAAGATAAGTCCTCTTTCTAGTATTTTCAATTCTATCCTTTTAGTTAGTTTCTCACAATTAGAGACAATTGAGATCTAAAATAAAAAATTCAAAAATTTACTTTTTTCAACCCTAATAAATTCATCATTCACTCGGATATTTACAAATAAGATAATAAATTCAAACAAGAGCTCTCTTTCTCACATTTGTTTAATTCTTGACCTTATCTAAAGAACAAAAAGATTTCATTTTTGCATCATTTGTAGTTACTTTTAATTTCTAGGGTTGCGTTGCATATAATAGTAGAAACTCACCATGTAATTTGAGCATTCTGATTTGAGCACTCACTTGAAAAATATTATTAAGGGCAATGCCCTCTAATCAAGATAAGGTGAGTGATTTCATCACTCTTTCTTTAGCTCACAAATTACTAATTCCTCACTACACAAAACCAAACCTTTTTAAAACTCATTAGACGTTGCCCCCTAAGGATTCGAGCACATTAAGGAACAAGAAATTCTTAAGTAAACCGATTTAAATTTACTTGAATCTGTTGGTGTAGGCGTATAAAATTGCCTATAGGTCCCTTAACACAGCTCGACGACGCCGATCGACAAACAGACCATCGGGCGACGTATCCAAACACGACCGTTAGCCCGATGACACCGAAGCCAAACGATACGCGACGAGCGGACTAACGAGGCTACGAAGCTGACGAACCGCACGCAAACAACGGAATGAATCCACCCGCGTACGGAATCAAGCCAACGGGTTGAGGAATCAACGAGTCATCCAATCAAGAGCGGACTCAGATGAATCACGATCGAGTCAAGATCAGTTTCGGATTCGAACTCAGAAGCGGATCTACTGCCAAATCTGGTCAACGAATCGAATCCGAACCAATCAACCGTAGAACCGAACAAACGGACACACAACGGCAAATCACCGAACACCTGGAGGGCGGCTCACTGAGCCACCAAGGTGGCTCAGTGGCCGAGCCACCAAGTGGTGGCTCGGTGGCCGAGCCACCTTGTGGTGGCTCGGCGGCCACCAAGGTGGCTCAGCCACCACCGAGCCACCATATGGTGGCTCGGTGGCCGAGCCACCTATTGGTGGCTCGGTGGCCGAGCCACCAAGGTGGCCGGCCACCTTGTGCCCAAGGCACAGTGAGGGTAGCCTATAAATAGGCCCCCCTTTTGTTCATTTGAAGAGGTTGGAAATTTTAGAGAGAGGCGAAGCCCTGCAGGATTCGAAGCTCAAACCTTAAAAAGATCCAAACTTTGGGACTTCAAGGACTTGCTCATCCAGATCTGGTGCTCGGCGATCATCAACGCCAAATAAGGCAGGAGTTCGAGAGGACCGGATCTCAGATCTACGTAGTTATACTCCGGATCAAAGCTTGGTCTTTGATCCCGAGATTAGGGCGATTATTTCCTTGGTGAACTAATCCCCCCGGCTATTATTTCCTTGGCGAAATAATACCCGTCATACTGCGTAGATCCGACCGGATCTAGATCTCACGGTGGTCCACGGATAAACCCCGGCACAGGGAAACAACCCACGCAAGCGAGCGACCGCAAAACAGGAGCTCACGATTTGTTCGACAAACAAGGAGAGAAAGTTGTAATTTTTATTTCTTTTATTTGATTTTCATTGTAACCGGATCTTATAAAAAGACCGGATCTTTGTAATCGATAAACTATTACAAGAGTGTACAATGGAATCAATGATGAAAACTACAATTTTTCCTGCGAACAATCTGGCGACCACAGTGGGAGCCACCGATCTCGCTGCCGAGATCGGAGCGTCGCAGCCACGGATCTCAATCCCGGTCGTGGAGGAGGTCGAATACGAGTTCGACCAACAGAAGTTCGAGGAGTACCTATCGTCCTCGTCCGGATCAACCTCCCCCCGCAAGTCCAAGAAGTTCTCCTTCAGGAGAAAAGATCGTTGGTATGAAGATGTCGAAAACACCAACGAAGATCTCGGCCCGCTGGATGCCAAAGTTGCATCGGGCGAGATTCCTCCAATTTCCAACCAGGTCAAGCCGGTTCCTGCCAATTCCTCCGTCACCAAAGGTGTGGTGACTCTCTCAAAGAGAGCCCGCCAAAGGTGACGCCAACGCTTGGCCCGAGAATTCACGAAGGCAATGGAATCCACAGATGGAATCCGCCATAACGCGAGTCCGAAGAACAAGAGAGGCAAACAGCCTCAACAACCGATGAATGGTAGCTCCTCCAAGCCGCCGCGCACTGTCAGCGTAGGCACGGGCTCAAGTCCAAGAGGCCCATAGAAGGCTACAGAAAGAGGTGGCCAAGAAGCCGCCATCAACCCGCAAGGTCTGGAGGCCGAAGTCCGAAGTGGCGATTCAGGCCAAAGAGCAACCTTCGCAGCCTTCGAAGCAGATTCAACCTCCGGCAAACCAAACGAAGTCGTCGACAATTCCCATGGCTACTCCAGGAGGTCACACAGAATTATCCCGGAGAAAGAAGTCAGTTTTAGAGCGCCTCGGCCCACTTCCCGATGGACGATGTAAAGCTCCAGTTCGAGAACGTTTGGGCTCGATGAAGAAGCCCCGAACGACTCAACATGCTGGGGGTTGCCGTCATTTTCAGTACGACAAGGAGTTCAAGGCAGCTGCGCGCGCCAATTTGCGCATCGAAGTCCAGGAGTCCGCTGAGAACACACGCCCACAAAGGCATGTTTCGAGGCGCGTAACTTTTGAAAGCCCAAAGAAGGCAGTTCGCCCTCAGAAGGAAACGTTGATGACCGATGATGATAACGTTATACCTAAGAAGTTGTGCCAACACACGATAGGTTGCTCCGACTTTCAAACGGACGAGCTGTACTATCGTGCTGGGGGTACGAGCAAAGCCAGAAAGAGAAGTCCTCGAAGGCTAGAAACTCAGTGCCCTTGTTCAAAGCTCATTCGGGCAGTACCGTCTGAATGCAACTGCATCAAGGCAGTCCCCGAGAGAGTTTTGGTGTTCGAAAGACTTAGTACCGAAACGCCAAAACCAAGGCCTAGGCGTTTCCGACGAAGAAGAACGGCGGTTGAAGATGGAGAATTTCCGAGGGTCACCGCTAACATGACCAGCAAAAGGACATCGACACAGGGTAATCCTGAGTCGATTCCGGAAGCAACCCGGTGTGTAACCCGTCTGCAGTCTGGAGCCATCATACGAGGAACTTACGGTAGGGTTCGGACAAGAACACCTTCAGAAGATGAAGAATCGGATGCCTGCTCTGCGGTCGCATCAGATAATACAGTGTCCAGCGAAGGACAACCCCACGAGTCATTTATGATAAGCGCGGAACAAGTGGCCAAGATGCTCGAAGAAGCCATGGCCAAACAGCAGGAGAGCTTCAGGTTCGAAATGCAGATGGCCATGCAGAATATGAGAGAAATGCATGAGCAACAAATCCAGGCACTGACGAACCTGCAAGGCGAACCAAGCCGCTGTAATCAAGTTGTTCAGGAAGTTGAGCATACGGATGCGGATGAAGCTCGCAACGCCAATAACCCTCCCGTTAATGCAGGGGGTGGCAATGAGGATGCTAGTCACAACACCACGCTTCCACCTCAGAATCGTGCTGACGAAAACTCGGGTGAAAGTCTAAAAATCAAAAATCTCGAGAGCAAAATCAATACGTTGATTTCCGCTCAAGAGATAAAGAAGACTGGCATTCCTTATCCATACCCGAGAGAATAGGAATCAATCCCGTATCCGGCGAAGTTCAACTTAATCAACTTCACGCCGTTTGATGGGAAGGGTTCACCCACTCAGCATGTGATTTACTTCAAATCACATCTGGGGGTCATCTCTAGCAATGAGCCTCTGATGGTACGGTCCTTCGTTGGCACTCTTCACGGAGCCGCCTTCGATTGGTATCGCCGCCTCAAGCCAGGTAGTGTGAATAGCTGGGACGATATGGAGACTAAGTTCCTTACCAACTTCTTCGACGATGACACCGAGATATCTATTGGATCGTTGCTGGATGAGAAACAGAAAGACGGGGAGTTAGTCGACACCTTCGTCAAAAGGTTCCGGAACAAGGCGTTGAATTGCCGGGACCCGATCACTGAAGAGTTCATTCTCCAGACCTGCCACAACAATCTTTCGTTGGACGTGTTGGAAGCAATGGGGACAGTACCATCCAAAACGTGGAAGGATCTGAAGGTCCGAGGGGAGCAAGCTGAGCGATTCCTCCGAAGGAAGAAAGCCGAGAGGGGTCAATCAACAACTAAGCCTCCGAACTCGAACTTCGCCTCCCGTGGTAAGGGCAAGACACCTGCAGCGGCTGTCGATGCTAATCAAACGTCGCAACAGCAGTCCCAGAGACAACAGAAGACTTCGGATCAGAGGCCTTAAAAAGAGTACTCCTTCAAGGACGAAGATGTTCCAGCCATCTTCGAATCACTCCTTAAAAATAACAAGATCAAGCTGCCACTGATCATGAATCAGGAGGAAGCTGACAATACTGCGGATCCGAAGTACTGCGCATACCACAGGAGGATCCTTCATCCCACCAAGGCCTGCTTTACTTTAAAGAATAGCATCCAGACCTTGGTTGAAGCCGACGTCATAACGCTAGAGTAAGCCAGTTGGGAACGGCAATCCTCCGACCGGTATAAGAGGTTAAACTGCTCCCTGATACTCCAATAGGTGTATGAGTCTAAACTATTTTCTTTCTTCCACGGGAAGTTCCTGGAGAGTGCCATGCGTGGTATTCTTAAGGATAACCCGATCGTGCAGCTGATACAATGATACACCCAGTTTTGCAAAGAAAGCTGGGGGTGGATAATTCATGTAACGGGAAGTTCACGGAAGAATGTTAAATATAATATTCTTAGGGATAACCCGGTCATGATGAATAAAGTGATAAACACTAAACTCCTAATTTCCGAACACTCTTTTGCTGAGATGAAATCCGATCACTACATTGGATCAATTTTCCCTCACAAAACTCTCATTGGTGTTTGACGACTCATAGTCTCCACCACAGAATCCCCCACCGATCAAACTAATTGACGGCGGGACCACCAAAATGCTTTCCTGTTTAATCCATTCAAACTTCCGCTATGTTCGTGCACTCAACACTTTCATTGTTAGAGTCCGGATATAATGCTTAGAATTTTGATCTATCAATCATTGACGAATTGTCAAAGCCTCCTTTTTGTTAAGTCTTTATCACTTAACATCAGGAACCCCTTTTGATTGATTTGTATGACTCAACATTCCTACAGTGATTTGTACTCTCACTCTCACTTTTTACTTGGTCAAACCTTCCTACAGTTAGGGCTAAAACCAAAATCCCCTCTCGATTCCTTCAATGAACGAGAGGCCCACAAATCGAGCAATCAAACATTCTTATAATTAGGATTATTTTAAACCCCCCACTTGGTTAAACCTTCCTACAGTTAGGACCACAACCAAAATCCCCTCTCGATTCCTCCAATGAACGAGAGGTCCGCTTTCAAATTGCGTGATCAAACCTTCCTACAGTTAGGGTCATCTTAAACTCTCGCTTGGTCAAACCTTCCAACAGTTAGGACCAAAATCACGATTCACTCTCAGTAAACGAGAAATTCATCCTTAGTTCGGTAATCAAACCTTCCGACAGTTAGGGTTATCCGAATCTTTTCGATTCTCAGAGTGAGATCCCACTCTTAGTTTCACCTTTTTGGATTCTGGGGGTGGAGATCCCACCTCGAGTCTCCTTTCTAACTGGGAATAGAATATAAAATTCTTCCTTCCTTGTTCGGGGAATAGAATATAAAATTCTTCCTTCCCACATCAATCCTTTTCCAAGAATTTAGGATTCATCTTAGGAAGTTTATCCCGAATCCTAAGCAGGGATAAGTCTGCGCCTAACACGCGCTGCCGGTTTAGTCTTTCTCCACAGAAAAAGACACCAGAGTTCGATTCTGGGGTATTTTATCCTGAAACCTAAGAAATGATAAGTCGGCGCCTAACACGCGCCGCCGGTTAGTTCTTAACCGTTAAAAAGAACACCCGCCCACATATTCAACGTTGTGGCAGGTTGTTATTAATAACACCAAAATCCTTGCCTTACACGCATGGGGAATTTCATCCTGAATCCTAAGAAAGGATATGCCGACGCCTAACACGCGCCGCCGGTTTAGTCTTTCTCCGCAAAAAAAGACACCAGAGTTCGATTCTGGGGCATTTTATCCCGAAGCCTAAGTAGGGATAAGTCAACGTCTAAAACACGTTACCGGGTAGCTTATTCCCGTAACAATAGCGAAGTCTACGTATTCGAAGTCGTAGCACAAAGTCTAAGGGAGTTCATTCCGTTAGCGCAACGTTACATGCGGAACGGATTTAGACAATCCGCAAGCTAGCCCGAGTTAAACGGTAGTCGGTAAAGGCTAATCAAATCCGTTGAAGGCTGAGGGTTAACCAAAAATCCTAAAGTCAACGCCTAACACGCGTCGCCGGGTAGCCTATTCCCGTAACAAGTGGCGAATCCTATTGTTCGCCTGGAAAATTGTGTTCTTCTTCATTGATGATCCCATTACAACTTTGGTAACAACTTTATGCGTTTACAAAGTTCCGGCCTTTTCGTAGGATCCGGTTACAATGAAAATCAAAACAAAGAAAATAAAATTACAATTCTCCTTGAACAAATCACGAGTTTCCTGTTTTACGGTCCCTCGCTTGCGTGGGTTGTTTGCCTGTGCCGGGGTTGATTGCCGTGGACCACCGCGCAATCTCGATCCGAACAGATCTACGTGGTATAACGGGTATTATCCCACCAAGGAGATAATAGCCGGGAGGGATCGTTTCACCAAGGAAACGTTCGCTCAAATCTCGGGATCTAAGAACCAAGCTTAGATCCGGAGTGGAATGACGTAGATCTGGGTATCCGAGTCTTCAAGCCTTCACAATCCGAGTTGAGGTCGCAATCCGGCAGAGTTTCGGCTCTTCAGAAGTTTCAGAAAAGTCCTTTCAAATGAACAAACACCTGGCCTATTTATAGGCACTCAGAACTGTGCATATGCACAGTTCTGAGCCTAGCCACCCCTAGGTGGCTCGGCC
>BQKN01048788.1:0-10700 GCA_022839385.1 Asparagus kiusianus | reverse complement strand
CTTTATTATACTCAAGAAGTTGTATCGTGTGATGAGGAGTTCAGCTGCAGCCCAGATTCTACACCTTTACTGGAGCTGTCATTGAGTAGATACGATAATCATGTTGAAAAGGAAGAGAAAAATGAATGCAGGATTCTGAACCATTCGAGTTCTTCAGCCTTTTCATTGTGAGTGCAGTTTTATTTGTATAAGTATTCATTTACATGTTTAGAGATGTTTTATTTTACTAAAATTTATTTTTTTACTAATATTCAAGTAATATAGTGGGTTAATTTGCGTATCATCTTTATAACTACATGGTCTTGGTCCTCAGATGCAAACATATCAATGCACGTCTACGAATCTCTTTGAATAATTGGGATACTCATTGATTTTGTTTATATATTTTGAATATATTTTTCTTCCTACAGGTATGATAGCAAGATACCAGTATCTACTTTTCTAGAAACTGGCAACTTAGAAACTCAGTATGAAGAAAATTACAGTCCTTCCACAAAACAAATACCAGATAAAGATCCTGATACCCGTATCAGCATTCCAATGTGGAATAGTACAATGCAACACCTGAACACAGAAGATGCGAAGTCCTCAAGCGCTCATTCTTCCATTGAAAATGGAACCACAATTAAATGCGCTCCAATACGAGTTATTCCTCTACGTATTCCAGTTGCAGGGGTAAATTGGGACAGGTATCATGAGTCAATGCAGCCGATTTTTTATCCAGACTCTTTAGATCACCAATCTGACACTGGAGATCATTTCGCTCATCATCATAAACAAAATGGTACGAGCAGTAGCTTATGTGATGCTAATGTAGATCGTACTGATGGCAATGGCAATAGTAGTATCAGCACAACGAACATGCCCAATGTGACATCAGAGCTACGAAATCGAGTGGAGAAGAAACAAATGGACCTGTGTCGCTTAAGTCAGAGAGAGGCAGCCTTAAAAAAATTTCGATTGAAGAGAAAGGATAGATGCTTTGAGAAAAAGGTACAATTTACAAATCCTTTTGAAACTCAAGTCTTTTGGTACAGCTTTGTTATGTTATCCATGTTAATACTCAATGATACATCAAGCTAGTCAAAGCTGCTTCTTTCTATAAAAAAGGATAGAACCTTTTCCAACTAGATTGGGCAATATAACTTCTGCTGGCTAAACTACTCTTTTCTGTCATCTAATTTGGGAATCCTTTATCCAGGTTCGGTACCAGAGCAGGAAAAGACTTGCTGAGCAGCGTCCTCGGATTAAAGGACAATTTGTTCGCCACATTAGAGCTG
Source organism: Asparagus kiusianus (assembly GCA_022839385.1). Taxonomy (NCBI): domain Eukaryota; kingdom Viridiplantae; phylum Streptophyta; class Magnoliopsida; order Asparagales; family Asparagaceae; genus Asparagus; species Asparagus kiusianus. Next base: position 9,420 of record BQKN01048788.1, on the reverse strand, counting down.
ATGCACCTTCTACAGAGACGGGCACGTACAAGATCGAAGCAGAAGTCAGATAGCAGAACTAATGGGACTACAGTTTGTGTCGGTTGGAGAATTGGTTTACTCTCTTCAACTTACTAACTGAACACCACGAGATACCCCCGACAGGTGTTTTTAATCCTATACAGCTCCTAGATGAAGGTTTGATGGCGAAGATTGAAAAACTAGAGATGTAAAGCTACAAACAAGACTCAAGAAAAGGCTTGCTATCTTGTAATAGTGAAATCTGTCTGCAGTGTGTTTGTGAGTCTTTAACGTAGTGTGTTTGCGAGTCTTTTAACATTAGCCATCACTTCATACCTTTTTATGTGTTGTGTAGTTGTTTTGCCATCTTATTGTTGTGAACACCTTTTTTATATATATATATATTTTATTTTTTGGCGTGTTGAATACCATTTGATTATGTTTTTGAAGCATTCTTTTAACATAGAAATTGGACGCATTGGCACTCTGAGAAGGCGGGTCATACGCACCCTTTTCCCCCCAATCTTGAAAATAGCCATCCTTTGGGTGTTTTGTAGCATATAGGGTTTTTGGATTATGATCTAGGAGCTTATTTTTCTCAATGAATCATTTTTTGGCAGCTCGTTTAGCAAAATGCGATGTCGACTTACTTTTTCCATATGTTATCGTTGAGTTAGGCTGCTATTAATAGTATCCAAGATACGGATGCTATGATGAAAACGCTTAGCCGCTACACGTGACTTTCAAGTATTTAGCAAAAAAATATTGTGATATCAACATGTCCTAACCGTGCGTCTTCTTTTGTCAAAAAAAAATACAGATTTCGGAGAGGACAAGAGGTCCCCCACGACAATTTCCTCACCTGTTTTAATTTCCGATTCAAAAACGATTTAGCACTTATTTCGAATCTGACCCTTAACGGGGGGAATAAATAATAGATACTCCAAGCATAGACTCAGTGTTTCTCTTAGGGGATGTTTGTTTCAAAAAAAAATTTGGTATTTCGGTGGGATTTTAAATTCTAGGATCAAAAAATAGGTTTTTTTTGGGTTTTAGAATTCCATAAAACTTGTTTGTTTCAAAACAAATTTTAGAATATAAAATCCTAAATAATAAAAAATATTATATTTAAGAATTTGTGAAATCCTCTTTTTTGGGTTGGGATGTGGGGTGGGTTTCAGAAGTGTTAAAGACAAATTAAGGATTTCAAATTCTAAAAAGTTTAAAACAAGCAAAAATATTACAAATTATAGTATTTTAAATCACAAAATATTGTTGAAACAAACAAAGTTTTAGGAATCTCAATCCATAATAAATCACCTATGGATTTCAAATCCCATAATGAAATCCATATCCTAAAATTAAAATTATAGGATTTGAAACAAACACCCCCTTAATCCATTCATGGCATCGACGCTCCCAAACGGCACGGGATAATAACAGCTTGAAATTAAAAGAAGGAAATTCAATCGCCCCATCTCCAGACGTGCTTCCGGACGAACACAGCGCCGCCGCCGACGCCCTCGTGGCCGACCTCCTCGCCGTGCTCCTCCGTCTCGAACTCCCCTTCCTCGGGGACCCCCTCCTCGAGGACGGCGTCAACGCGGTGCAGCAGGTACCTCGCCGGCAGCCCCGGGTACGAGACGGACTCCCTCCCCTCGTCGACCTCCACCCGGTACGTCCCCATCAGGACCCTGACCCTGGCGTCCCCCCCAAGCTCCTCCCTGACCGCGCGGGCCGCCGCGCCCTCGACGGTCTCCCCCGGCGCCATCTTCTCGGACAGGGGGCGGTTCCTGCTCCTCAGGGTCCCGTCGGAGAGGAGCTGCTGGGACTCGAGGAGGGTGGAGCCGCGGGAGTTCCTGATGTGGAGGACGGCCACGTTGACGGTGCGGGTGAGGGAGGGGGAGGCGAGGAGGGAGGACTCGCCGCTGGAGATCTCGAGGTAGAGGTTGGTTAGGGTTTTGGTGCCCGGGGCGAGGCCCCACGAGGAGAGGGAGTCGGAGGGGACGTGGGATTTTAGGAAGGCGGAGAGGGAGGAGAGGGAGGGGAAGGAGAGGGGGCGAGGAGATGACGATGGTGATGAGCAGCAGTTTTGCTGCTTCATTTTTTTTTTTTTTGCCCCCGTGAAATTTGTAAAGAAGAAGAAGTTATCTTTTTGGGTGGGCGAGCCCCTGTGTGGTTTGTGCCGATTAACATCACTAGTTTTTTTTCTTTTTTTCTATTTGTTTTTGTATAATTGCATAGTAGCCCCTGTCATCTTGGAAATTATCCCCTAGATTTTCGTATAGGATCTTACGAGATGGCCTCTCTGTTAATATTTCAATTGAAAGGTCTTCATGTTGTTGGGTTAACTCTTGACGCTACGTATGCAGCTGCCAAACTACTCCTCCCTTTGATGTTTTAAACATTTGTGAAGTTCAAGTTTGGGTGAGGAATCTTTGCCAACCGTTGGAGAAGAACCGTTGGAGAAGAAGAAGAAGAACTAAGCGGTTTATGTTGCCTCTAGCCATTAGTTTTGACTTGAGGCCCTATAGCATTTAAAGAATCAGTATGCAAATTTCAAGATTTTAGGGATTAATATGCCATTATTGGTTTAAGGGTAATCTATTAAAAAAAAAAACCCGTTATTTATTTGATTTCTCTGGTTGTGATCTTGTAATTAATAAATGAGACTATTGTTAGTAACTCTCTTGGAAGGTTGAGACAGCGCCCCTTTTTTTTCGCACAGGTAATATATGATTTTACGTTTTTGTTCCTCTTTCATGTTGAGTTTCATTTAATTTTGATGTTGGAATTAGACTCTTGTTGTCAAGGAGATAAATTTCTACACTTTCATTAATTAATTAGAAAAGCTGGAATATATATTGATCTTACTCTGTGATTCGTCCTCCAAATGTAAAAAGTACAACCGATTGGTTAGATGGAATTTGAGTTGTGAATGTAAATAAAGCAATGAGATTTGTAAATACATCATTTAGTTTGTAACTTTGTAATTAGAAAAGGTAAATAAACTTACATTTTGCGAAAAAATTTGCAACAAATCCTGCAGTTAATTTGGTGGGACAAGAAGTTGCTTTAAAAAGGAATTAAAAAAATAAAACTAACTCCACCGAATAAAAAAAATCTTTTTAAATTCAAACAAGAAAACCATTTACACACCCCAGTTTTCTTATATGACAAAATTTTGTAGCTTTTGCCTAATTTTGTCTTTCAATCAAATACTAACTTGTGTATGAAAATATATTTCCTACGATATAATTGCAGATATCAAAACAGAAAATTTAAAGTTGATTTCCTACAATAAATATTAAATGCAACATTTTTTGCTGCAATTTATTTTTACAGAAAACGAAACAGCCCACACGATAAAATAATGTTAACAGTATTTTTCTTATTGTCCAAAGGCATGATCGCTCAGGTTTTAAGAGGGCCCAATCAATCACCTGGTACATGCCATCACTTACCTTGCAAGACGTTCAAAGCAAGACCGTGCAGTAAGATGTCTTGCTAACCAAAGAGGGACCTGTACGATGTTTTGTTGAAGAAAAGATAATTTTGTCTTTGTAAATAGTCCCACGTTGGAAAATAAAATGAATACTTGGTAGTTTAAATTTCATCTCATCTTATTGGGTTTTGAATAGTATTTTGGGTTTTGCATTGTTTGGGCTTTGCATATCACACGCGCGAGCGCGCACGCCCCGCCACACCACACAAGTTCTTTTTATTTCCTCGGATTTTATTTTACCACATGTTACACGTTTTTGCATTCGTAACGGCTTTACAATTATGAGGAACGCTACAAAAATAATGGCTAACGTTACCGAATTTATTGAGGGGTTTGTTACGACTATCTAAAAGCCTATATATACAGCTTTTCTCTTATTTGGAAAAAGAGAGCAATTCTCTTGTTTCTCTTCTCTCCTGTTCATATTTTTTTCTATATTTTGGTTTTACTTTTGGGTAACTTTCTTCATCTGAGCAGAAGCTCTGTTCTCTGGCCCGAGTACAGAGGCCGATCGCTTCCGGAGGTTTTTACCGCTAGGGGAGAGATGATCATCTGCGCTAAGGCGATAGGCGAGTTCTTAATCTTCTAGGGCAGTGATTACACGACTGCTCCTGATAAGACCAGAATTTCTGGTTTTTTTTTACATTCAGATTTTGCATGCTATAACTAAATTTTATGTGATTTATATCCAACAATCTAGAAGATTAAGAAAGTTTATAGCTGTTATTTCTTAAACACGAAAAGTATCATTAAAAAAATTTATTGTTCATTAATTTTACTGTTCATAGGAAAGGTTATTATTTAAAAAATCCTGCTAATTGCTTATCTATTAATTAATATTTTTGTTAAAGAAAAAGTACTGTTCACCGGGGGGATTTTGCAGTTTACTGTTCATCTTAAAGCCGAAAGTACTATTCATCCGGGAGATAAATTTTTTTTTGAAATTGCTGTTCATCCCAAATAACTTTAAATCTGTAATTAATTGCTATAATTATTATTAATTAATGCATTTATTTAATTGTTGTTAATTAAGTTATAATTAATTACTGCTAATTAATTTTAACAGTTAATTACAACTAATTATATCTTGTAATTGATTGTATTGTTAATTAGTTATTGTTTTAAATTCAAAAAAATTATTACTTTTGGTGGAAAAAGGAAAATTTATGTCTCATTCCACTTTACATGGGAAGCACCTATTTGCATACCATAAAATGGTTAATGACTCGTTCTTAATTTGGTAAATGTTGTTTGCATTATTATTGTGACAGTCATGTTCTCATGATTATACAGCTTTTGTATGTGAAACCTTGAAATGTTTATATTATAACGATATTATATATGAACAGACTTTTCTAATTATTTTTTGATCAGGAAAACATGGTTTTTGGTTTGAAAAAATAAATTGTTTTTCAAAATATTATAATCTCAGCTATGAACTAGAACTTTCATGGTTTCATGCACCCGTTAGTAATATTTTGTATAATTAACTTTCCTTTTCATTTTAAGTACCTAAGTTCTCAAACAGCAAAGCATCCTCACCAAGCTAGTGGATCAAAGTAGCTAGTATATTACTGATGCAATTTTCCAAAGAAGCACTTTGTTCACATCTTGTTTATAAAAATAATTTGAAATTTAAATTGTTCTCAATAAATTTACTTGTTTAATAGCCAAAAATATTTATCATATTTCCATGAAATTAGATCACGAATCACATATTTGGATACTTGATTTGAGTATCAACTAAGTAGCAAAGGAAAATGACCAAATTCTACAGTGTGATATGCTTACTCTTCATACTGATCTATGTTATCAGGGCCTTATGTTGGTAAGTTTATGATGTGTCATAAGCTTTGTAATTCATTCTATATTGATCTGTTATAGCCTTATTGAATATGATTGTAGAAATTGATTCCACCGTCATTTGAACACTAAAGGTTCTATTAGACATGTGTGTTCATTATCTTGAAATACCTATCCTGCCAGTAAAATATTAAAATATTTTTTTTTGAAATTGGAAGTGTCCCTTGGAGACGGAGCTTACACATTAAATATTTTCTACTAATGATTTTTGCTTATAGTTAATGCTTTCATTTCTTTAAGCTATTATTTGTGGGAAAATTTGCAATAAGAAAATTGAAAGAATTGAATTTGATTTATTCCCTCTAACTGTTTAGAAAAAGAATGTTTGTAACTCTCTCAATCTTGATTATAATTTTAATTTTCAATTACAAAAGAGAAGAGAATTGATATAATTTCTCCCATTTATTTAATTCTGGGTTCTTCATGGTAGTGATGGAGTGCCTCCCTCGAATGCTTGCGTCGAGTTTGCTCTCCGTTGATGATCCGAACACCTCGTGTCGTTGGAACGTGGTTGATTCCTCTCGATTTGACGTAGAGGAGAACTTGCGTGGTAAGTTTGAAATTAACTTTAACGAGTTTAGAAACTCAGAACGAGTTTAAACTCTTGTAAAAGAGTCGATTGATCTTAACCGTAATTGGTTAGACAAGCCAAGGACGAAGAAAGCTCTAAGAATCTGCTGTCGAGAAGATGATCCGAAGGAGCCGATCTCTAGATCTCCAAAATACTCAAAAGATCCAAAAAATCCCCAACTAAACTGATTTTTCAGTTATTTATAGGGGATCAATGGGTGTAACCGCCCCCTTAATTCACTCCTAACCAGGGCTGAATGGGATGTGTTCGCGGTGAAAACCGTGTCTTTCTTCATTGTTGATTCCATTACCATCTTGAATAACAGCTTTTTGAGTTACAAAGATCCGGTCTTTTTATAAGATCCGGTTACAATGAAAATCAAACAAAAATAAAGAAAAAAAATACAACTTTCTCCTTTTGTGTCGAACAAATCACGAGCTCCTGTTTTGTGGTCGCTCGCTTGCGTGGGTTGTTTGCCTACGCCGGGGTTTATTCGTGGACCACCGCGAGATCTAGATCCGGTCGGATCTACGCAGTACGACGGGTATTATTTCACTAAGAAAATAATAGCCGGGGGGATTAGTTCACCAAGGAACAAATCGCCCAAATCTCGGGATCAAAGACCAAGCTTTGATCCGGAGTATGCCTGCGTAGATCTCAGATCCGGTCCTCTCGAACACCTGCCTTTTTTGGCGTTGACGATCGCCGAGCACCAGATCTGGATGAGCGAGTCCTCGAAGTCCCAAAGTTGAGATCTTTTTAAGTTCTGAGTCTCCAATCTAGCAGGGCTTCGCCTCTCCAAAATCCAACCTTTGACAAATAAACATCCCTAGCCTATTTATAGGCACCCAGATCTGTGCCTGGGCACAGATCTGGGCTGAGGTGGCTCGGCCACCGAGCCACCTTCGGGTGACTCGGTTTTGGCCGGGTCTTTTTTGGTGTTGGTTTCCGTCGTTTTATGTTGTATCCGGTTCTTTTGGTTCTGTGTTCGGACTCGATTCGTTGACCTGATTTGGCAGTAAATCCGGTTCCTGATTAGGCAGTAAATCCGCTTCTGAGTTCGAGTCCGAAACTGATCTTGATTCGATCGTGATTCGTCCGAGTCTGCTCTTGGTTGGATGACTCGTTGATTCCTCAACCCATTGGCTTGATTCCACACGCGAATTGATTTATTCCGTTGTTTGCATGCGGTTCGTTCGCCTCGTAGCCTCGTTAGTCCGCTTCGTCGAGTATCGTTTGGCTTCGGTGTTTGTGGGCTAACGGTTGTGTTTGGATACGTCGCCCGATGGTTGGTTCGACGTCGTCGAGCTGTGTTAAGGGACCTATAGGTAGTTTTATACGCCTACAGATACCCCCTCTAAAGTATTTCAGCCTCGTTCTTTTATAGAAGAGTCTGGAATACTTTAGATATGACTGTCCCATCCTTCAATTGATTACGTCGGGATATTTGGAGTGGCTTCTATTCTTGATTCCTTCAGTCCTCCAGGCTATTCGGTGCTTTGTCGAATGTCTGTAAGGGTTCCGGTGTTGCATTTATTGTCTGACCATATGTCGGAACTTTGAACTTGAAGTCGATTCTTGATTTCCTGACTTTTTAGCTTGAGTTTGCTGTTTCAACATAGAACTAACCATCGGTCGTCGGCGTTGAATCTTCATTTACAACGCGTTGTCCGGCGTTTGAGCTTCCTTGTGACGCGTTGTCCGGCGTCCAGGCTTCATTACAACGCGTTGTCCGGCGTTTGACACAGTTTATACTCATACGTCTGCTGGAGTATACACAGTTTAAGCTCTTAAGGAATTAGAACGTGGCGGATACTCGAGTTACGAGACCAATCTACGGAGTTTATACGTCAATGACTCGTATTTATAGAATTTTTGGCAAATTCTCAGCCATCAACGGGTTTGATGAGCCTTTACCGACTACCGTTTGAGTCGGGCTAGCATGCGGATTGTTTAAGTTCGTTCCGCAAGTGACGTTAAGCTAAAAGAGTTAACCCTTTTAGTGCTACGATATTAAATACGTAGACTTCGTCTTTCTCCTGTGAAAAGACTAAACAGTAACGTGTATGAGACGTTGACTTAGGATTTTTGGCAAATCCTCAGCCTTTAACGGATTTGACGTGCTTTTACCGATTACCGTTTGAATTGGGCTTACATACAGATTGTTTAAGTCCGTTCCGCATGTGACGTTGTGCTAAAGGAATGAACTCCTTTAGACTTTGTGCTATGATGTTGAATACATAGGCTTTACCATTTGTTACGGGAATAGGCTACCCGGCGACGCGTGTTAGGCGTTGACTTTAGGATTTTTGGCTAACTCCCAGCCTTCAACGGATTTGATTAGCCTTTACCGACTACTGTTTGAGTCGGGCTAGCATGCGGATTGTCTAAATCCGTTCCGCATGTAACGTTGTGCTAACGGAATGAACTCCCTTAGACTCTTTGCTACGACTTTGAATACGTAGACTTCGCCGTTGTTACGGGAATAGGCTACCCGGCAACGTGTATTAGACGCTGACTTATCCTTACTTAGGTTTTAGGATAAGATACCCCAGAATCGAACTCTAGTGTCTTTTTGGACAGTAAAAGACTAATCTGGCGACGCGTGTTAGGCGTCGGCATATCCTTTCTTAGGATTCAGGATGAAATTTCCCACGCGTGTAAGGCGTGGATTTTGGTGTTATTAATAACAACCTGCCACAATGTTGAATATGTGGGCGAGTGTTCTTTTTAATGGTTAAGAACTAACCGGCGGTGCGTGTTAGGCGCAGACTTATCCTTACTTAGGTTTCAGGATAAAATACCCCAGAATTGAACTCTGGTGTCTTCTTCTACGGAGAAAGACTAAACCGGCAGCGCGTGTTAGGCACAGACTTATCCCTGCTTAGGATTCGGAATAAACTTCCTAGGATGAATCCAAGATTGATAAACTCTTGGAAAAGGTTGGTGTGGGAAAGGAAGAATTTTATATTCTATTTCCCAGTCTTTGGTTCGCGGGAAAAATCGTGTTCTTCTTCATTGATTCCATTGCACTCTTACAATAATAACTTTTTGAGTTACAGAAAGAGATCCGGTCTTTTTATAAGATCCGGTTACAATGAAAAATCAAAATGAAATGAAAAAGATTACAACTTTTATCCTTGTTTGCCGAACGAATCGCGAGCTCCTGTTTTGCGGTCACTCGCTTTGTGTGGGTTCTTCGCCTGCGCCGGGGTTATTTGCCGTGGACCACCGCTAGATCCAGATCCGGGCAGATCTACGCGGTATAACGGGTATTATCCCACCAAGGGAGATAATAGCCGGAGGGATTGTTTCACTAAGGAAACAACCGCTCAATCTCAGGATCTAAGAACCAAGCTTAGATCCGGAGTATAGAAACGTAGATCTCCCGATCCGGTCCTCTCGAACTCCTGCCTTATTTGGCGTTGTCGATCGCTGAGCACCAGATCCGGATGAGCAAGTCTTCGAGTCTCCAAAGATT
>BQKN01048786.1:0-18491 GCA_022839385.1 Asparagus kiusianus | reverse complement strand
AAGTACCTAACAACAAATAATTACAACAAATCACAGGATTGTGATAGTTACGGAATGGCACAAGAAAGCTTTCCTTAAGTGTTTTGCTTCACGTTAGTTCTAATTTTATATGCAAATCAAAATAAAAAGGACAGCTATCAAGATTGTTTAATCTATGACATTACTCACGGGAACTTATATGCAAATCAAATTATTTAAGTGTTATGCTTCCTTGAGGACATCGCACGCGGCATTTCACGGCTTGAGCACGACTCCAGCTTTCCAATTAGTTCTAACTCATGTTAAGTCTAACTGGGTTTATGTTAGTTCTAACTCAGTTCCTGTTAGTTCTAACTCAGTTCTTGTTAGTTCTAAATTAGAACTAACTATTTAGAGCCAACATGAATTGAGTTAGAACTAACACGAATACGAAATCCAAGCGAAGATAAGAATACCAACATCAAATTTTAGCATCAAATTTTAGCATCAAATTATTGCAAGTTAAGGCATTCAACATTTCTTCAGGGAGAATACTCCATGACAAAATCCAAGCAAAGATAAGAATACCAACATCAAATTTATCATAAAAAGCTTCGCCATCTCCTTCCTCAGCTCCAGCACCAAGATCAGCTCTTAAAATTTCAAACCCAACAGGCATCTCTTCGCCATCTTGACTAACAATCTTCTTAACAAGCAGTGGCTTCTCATCAAATTCCAAAAAAAAAAGAGTGGCCTTGTGCCTGCAGCCCCTTCATTTTCACTTTTCTTGGGCATCATGCACTCTTTTCTCTTGGTCATCCTCCTCTGGCCTACCATACTATAGGGTTAAAAGTGACAGGCGCAGCGGCGAACTCCGGCGTAGTCGAGGGCGAGACGGGGAGCGGCGACAAGCTACCGCGACGAGGTTTGGCGGAGGAGAGGAGGGGAGGCGACAGCGAACTCGGGGGAGGCTTGGGTGTCTGGGCGGAGATGGCGACGACGAGGAGGGCGAGGGCCAAGGCGACGAGCTTGAGAAAGCCCTTATTTTTAAAGAGAGAGGGGAGAGAGAGGGAGGGGGAGAGGGGGGGAGAGGGGGGGGAGAGAGAGAGAGAGAGAGAACTGGGTTTGAAGGATTGAGGAGAGGGGATAAGGTTATTTTGGGGATTTTAGCTTTGGTGGCATGTAATATTTGCTAAAAAGGGGCTGTAGCACAAAATATCACACTTCAAGGAGTTGAACCACATGGGGGAAACTAGGAGGGGCTGCAGCACATGAAGTTTCTGTTTTTGGGGCATTGACACATTTTTCCCTTTTTAATCTTATAGATTAGGATTTAATTAAATATGTGGTTTATTTATAAATGAATATATAATTAAATATTAATAACTAAAAACAATTAATTAATTAATTTAAATTAAGAAATTACCTTATATAATCATTAAATTAATTAATCATATTAAAATTTAACAAATAATTAATTTAGATAATAATTAATTTATATAAATTGTGTTAAAAGTTAAATATTATTTTAAATTTAAATTCATATTATTTTTATATTAATTTAATTTAACAATAATATCTCAAATTAAATTAACTATACACTAACTAAATTATATTATTTTAAATTAACTTAATTATATTATTTTAAATTAACTATATATTAACTAAATTTAATTAACTATAAATTAACTCTAAAACAAAATATATTAATATAAAACTATAAGGGGAAGGTTAAGGGACTTTAACCTTCCCCTTAATTTGAGGAGGAAGTTAAGGGACATGGCGAAGGGGGAAAATTCCGGTCCGGGAGCCAACCCCCCTTAAAAGTCCCCAAATTTAGCTAAGGGGCCGGATTTTTCCGACCCCTTGGAGATGCTCGAACCTCCTCTCCAAACTCCTAAATTTTACCACTAGACTAAGTAGCCTAAAGTATTAATGTTGCTCAATATATGTATATGTATATACACATACACACACACATACACATATATTATACATAAACAAATTGTAAATACTTATAGAAATTGTATATACATATATATATATATATAAATATATTATATATACATATTATATATATATATACATATTATACATATATAAAAATATATCATATGATTATACATATATAAAAATATATTATATATATTATATATATATAATATATATACATATATTATACATCTATACATACATAAAAAATAAAAAATAAAACCGAGCCGGGCCGGGCCCGGGCCAAATGGACACCCCTATTAAAGATAATGTTTGAATAGATAACCTCATACTGGCCCGCTAATTAATTTCCCTGAACATTGCTGCCTGATTAAAGTCGATGATTTCATTTGGCTGGCCATTATCAAAGGGACGTTGCTTGTTTTGCTTTTGATTTCTAATGTTGTCAACAAAGCAATAGTTGAGGTCATTGTGATCATCGAGGGACCAATCTGTGAGACCCCTTGGGATTCAAGGGGCTTAAATTTTCAAAGATTTGAGAGACCAATATAGAAGTATTGAAGACCTAAGGGACTATAACCCTTTATCATTAGCATATTTTGGATATGAGAGGGATGGTGGAAGTTGACGCAGCACAATAGTGAAATCTTTTAATCTACAAAGAAGTATTCTACAAATCCAAAAATAATAATTTTCGAATCAACGAAGAGGCAACCTCAAATACTTAAAGTAATATATAAGAGGACCTTTATTAATCAACCAATAACACCTCTATGATTTATAATTCTTTGCTTAAATAGAAAAATAGACTTAATAGGATTAAACCTATCAAATGGGCTAAGGTCGTTATTCCCAAAAGAAAAAAGAACTAAGGTCCGATTTGGTATTGCTTTTTCTAAGGTACTTTTGCCTTTTTTTTCCTTTTTTTCTTTTATTTTTGAGAAGTAGTCATAATGTTTTTTGGTGAATTTTTTTCACGCTTATTGAAACTATTTTTGCTTTTAAGCAGGTGCTTTTAGAAGTTTTTATAATATATACATGCTTTATCTTTTGGTAATGATCTTTAAGAACAATTTTGTCAAGCACCTTATCCGCTTTTAGAATCAGTTTTTGATGTATGATTACCAAACAACTACTAAAAAGTAGCTTATATAAGTTACTTCTACAAGAAACTTATATAATCAACTTACTATAAGGTACATCAATAAAAAACCAACCCTAAAAACACCATACATAAAAAGTATCACAACTACCATTAAACCCCTTTTGATTGAGGAACTAATGGATCAAATTTGCAATTAAACCGAATTCGTTTTCTAATCAAAAGAGTCCCGAGTCATTACTAAAAATATCAAAAAGTTGCTCACTATGGATTATCCGGACGGTTGGGAGTTTCAAATATGGCTCCTACGGTCTTGGGGTTTGATTCTAATATGGGTTATAAAAAAGCAAAAAATTGATACGAGATCCTCTCAATTTTGGGGGAATTTTCACAATTTTAACCTCAACAAACCAAACTTCAATCAATTAGGTTGGTTTTGTATCAGAAACATAATATGCGCTCTTCATTTATTATTCATCTTATCGTGACCTACAGATTGGGAGATGTGACCGTTCGTTGTTGGAAGTCAAAACCCTTTTCGAACCCCTGTTTGGGCTTCTACAGACCCATCGGCTATGAAGGCATCCAAGACACGTTCTACATCAAAAGTAAATGGGTTTAAAAAGATTTCCTAGTTCTGTAATGGGTTTAAAAAAGTAAATTGTTTTGAGCTAACAAGGTTCCAGGGGAATGGTCCATGGGTCCTTGGTCATTGTTTTGAGCTAAATGGGTTTAAACTGAAGTCTTGTGTGTTATCACCATGGGTCATCTGACAGCTAAGGCCAAGTCGCCCTTCTTGAAGATTCACTCTTTGACCTTTTTGTTGTAGGCTTTGGAGATCCGAGCTTGGTATAGCTCGATTTGTTGCTGAGCCTGAAGTCGTCTGTCGTCTAATACTTCAAGTGCTTGAAGACGTAATGGATGTTGTTCTTCATATGTCATCCCTGTCGCAAGGGCGACTCTCAGAGATGGAATCTGGATTTTCAATGGTAATATAGCTTCGCAGCCATACACCAAAGAGAATGAGGTGGCTTTTGTAGAAATTTGTTGTATGTCGCAGTTCTGCTTCCTGTATTTAGCGTTTTCTTCGCTAGCTTCCTTGAAATACGTTGTTAGGAAAACTTTATGATTATAATTTTTTGGTGTAATGAGAGTAAAACTTTGGTTTATGGGGGGAAAAACCTTAATCAAATTTCACATCCTTAATGACTCGCATAAAACAATTTCCCTAAAAAATAGTGAAAACTTTATGATTATAATTCTCTCCAAAATCTTTTTGAACAATTCATGCATTTGAAAAAGGATCGAGGGTATCCAGCTGACTGAACCCCGACCTGCTCCCATTACAAGATTCTTAATTAAGTAGTCCCTCTTGGAAACATGGGCCTCCTTTCAAGTTGAGGAGCTACATCAGGCACGCTCTCATACACCAACCCATCACCATCAACAATTCTAATAATAATCCCATCTTCACCATTATTAACGTTTCTACTCTTGCACTCAAAATACAACACCATGCCGACCGCAATCTCAAACACCCCCACCACCGCATACACCGCTTTCTGAACTAAAGTCGGGACATACCGCCCCCCTCCGACATCAAACGCACCAAGCAACCCCGCGACGTCTGAGATCTCAGAGAGCAAGTTGATGATCAAAACCTCAACCAAAACAAGCATAGCCACTTCCCATTTCCTCCCAGCTACTACCTCTATCGCCTTGTATATAGCCTCCAGCCCGAAGCACCCATCCTCAGGCGCCATTGAAATCATCAAGCTCACTGCGAAAATCATATCGAAGCACTTAAGATAGCCGCCTTCTAAGAGAGCGAGAACCGCGTTGGGGACCTCCGGAATTATTGGATCAGGGCCCGCCATGAGCTTCAAAGTAGTGGGTAGGGACCTTACGAGAGAGGAGAAGCCTTGGTAGAAGGCTGTTGCAAAGAGTGTGGTGGTTAATGGACGTTTTAGTCCCATAAATATGATGCTTGGATTGTTGGAGAGTGAGTGGATGATCATGATTGGAATAATACAGGAGAGGATGAAGAGGGCCATGGGTATGACGTAGGTGAACAACACGTACTCCAAGAGGGCGGCGAGTAAGATGTTGAGCTCAGAATTAGTGTCGATGGGGACGGTGGGGAAAGGGTAGGCCGAATATCTGAGGAAGAAGGAGGTGAGGGTGGAGAGCAGGATGAGGAGGAGGAGGAGGAGGAGGTTGAAGTACTTCTTGAAGGGGAGTTTAATGGCTTCAAGCAAGATGTTGGGGATGACAAGGGGTTCGGGTGTCTGTGGAGATGAGGAGGGGGCTTTGATGGCTTCAAGTAAGTTTCTGGCGACGTAAAGGGCCATGGCCTTTGCGCTTGATTTGGTTGCTGATGTTGTGTTTGATGTCCTGCAGTGAGGACGGATGAATAAAGAGGTTGAGGGAGAGGGGATCTAATGGGCATTTTTTTTTTCGGTTGGCTATTTTTTATTGACTGAATTGCGAAGTATAGACTCTTTCTGGGCAAAGTGCATGTGGGATCCGTGTAGTTGTTGGGGACTTACTATAGGACTAGCGAGAGGGCCTCCTCCGTGTCGGTTTTGGATTAAACTGTGGATATATCAAATTTAAATGCATATCCTATGGTTTCACTGCTGCATATATTAGTTATTTTACTGTTGAATTTGGGTCCATACCCATGATGGGTTCAATTGGGTTGGCTAAGTGGGCATAATATAGTCAAATTGTTTTAATCCACTTAAGTTGAGTTGAGGCTTGAGTTATGTGGGGCTGAAGTGTTATGCATGTGAAGATAGGGTCATTATATATTCCACTATATTCTCATAAGAATTGTGAGAGAAAGATGAGAAAGCGGGTAGGGGTTGTGAAGAGCTCATCCTTGAGTTGGTTTGTTCAATGGCCTACACATTTTGAAGCTCTCTGCAAAGTTGGATTCTTTGATGGAGGGTGATTCTTCAAGTGGGTTGTAGGTCTGGTGCTAGTGAGATAAACCCTTGTCATTCTCATTGTTCCCATTATTGTTGCGTCTCAAGCTTCATTGGCGCTTTGAGGATTATTGTATGATGTATTTATTCTCTTCTTTTTTGATATATCATTTAATTTACATATAATTATCCATTCATCTTCAGTTATTCTATAAGTGCTACCAGAACTAGAACTAGAAGCATAAAAATCTATAAAATCATTTATAATTTTTTTATATTCTATTGTTATAGTTAACATTTGCATAGGTGGAATTCCACCTATGGTCAACATCTTTTGGAATTAGTCTAGGCTTATAATTTTTTCTTTTATAACATTATTTCCATCTTTTAATTCTCATTTCAGAAGCATTATGCATATTAGCAACTATTCTAACATTTTCTATCATGGGTTTAATTTTAGAAAATGCTCTTTGAACAATTAAATTTAAAATATGGCAGATACATCTAACAAGAAAAAGTTCACCATGACATGGCAATGACAGAGTTGTTTTAATAAAATCAACAGCTACATTGTTATTACTTGCATTATCTAGTGAAAGAATAAATATTCTTTGATCAATTTCTAGTTTCATAAGTTCTTCAACAATTAAATTTGCAATATTAATACCAGTGTGTGACTCTTCAATTGCAATAAAAGAAATAATTATTTTAAACATTTTCCAATTTTCATCAATCTAGTGTGCTGTTATACATAAATAACCAGTTTGCACTCTAGATGTCCAAATATCAGAAGTTAAAGAAAATTTACAGTTTAAATTTTTAAAATAAGAAATTATTTTTCCTTGTTCCTCCTGATAATATTTTAAAATATCACGTTGACATGTTTGACGAGAAAATTTTGTAAATGCAGGATAAAAACCATCTCTAAACAAATCTTCAAATTCATCATCTTCTACTAATTGAAAAGGAAGGTTTTTAAGAACAATAAACCTGATTACGCATTTCCTAGCTCGGGCAGCGTCATAATTCCAACTACCGAGGGTACCTGAAGAGGAGGATTGGGAAAACATAGACTGTCGGATATCACCTTGCAGATTTTAGCCTTTGTTGTGTTTTTCTATATTTCGTTTGAGATGGTTGGTGCCGCTCTTATGATGAGCTTGGAAAACCTGGCCGCACAACGCACATTTTGCCTTCTGGGAGATGATCCTACCGTGTTCATCCTTGGTGACGTCTATCTTCTAAAAAAAATTCCACACATCGGATCTCAGCGTTTTAGGAGCTCTTGGTGCAGTAGATTCGTCGCCACCAGATTCAGGATTAACACCGGTAGGAGGAGTTGTTGTAGGAGGACTCATCTCTGGATCGGTAGGAGATAGGTTTTGCTCTTCATAATCAGATCCAGAAGCCATTTGATGGAAGTATTAGAAAATATGAGAGATTATAAGATAGTATAAGAGAGTATAAAAGAGTATTAGAGAGAAGTAGATGAGTTTTGTTGTGAGGAAATGAAGTGAAATCCCCCCCCCCTCTATTTATAGAGGCAGCCCCCTAGGCAAATGACCAAAAAATCCTCATATTCTAGCTGTTTTTTGACCGTTTTAAGGGGAAAAACGGACAAATGGCCAAATATAACCGTTTGGCCTGACCAAACCGGGCCGGGTCGGGCCGAGCCAGCCCAGCACGGCCCGGCCCGGCCAAAGCGGTCAGTTTTTTGACCGTTTTGTGTGCCCGGCCCGGCCCGGCCCGGCAAAAACGGTCAGATTTGACCGGGTCGGGCCAGGCTGGACCGGCCCGGCCGGGCCAAAACGGCCAACGATCACAATTTGTGACCGTTGGCGCCAGGCCGAGCCAGGTCAGCCTGGCCCGGCCCGGTCTTTTTGGACAACAGTCACCCTAGGGTGACCGTTGTTGCCCGGTCCGTGCCCGGGTCCGGGCCGCCCGGTCCGGCTTTTGGCCGGAGCCATAACTGTTCCGGGCCCGGACCGGGTCTGGACCAGGCGCGTTCGCGCCGACTCGGACCCGGGTTTTGCCCGGGTGTCCGAGCAAAACCCACGCCGGGCCGGAACCCGGCCCGAGCCCGGGCTTTTTGGACAACCCTAATTACATAGGTCCTTTTCGCTAGCTTCAGCTGTTTTGTTTAACAAATAGAATATTTTTTATTATCTGATAAAAGTCTAATATCAAGTTCTTTAGAAAAAGAATTTACCATAAGCTCACGTATGCAAATGCGTGATACACAAGGTGCTCATGCTTGCTCTATATTTGGTTATCAGGTCAGCATCACTTTTGGAAATTTTCAAATAGGCTAATTAATATATAATAATTAACAACGAGAACTAGACTAGGACTTCTAATTTTTATCTATTTCTTTTTGTCCTTACATAAAGAGAAAATATAGGGGTATTTGCATGTTACGATGAAAAGAAGATCACTAGTTTGGAGCATACATAGGATTTTTAAATTTTTTTTTTTTTTGGTATTTTTATAAAAAAAATATCTACAGTCCATGATACTCGTTTTTATAATAATTTGGTCTTAAGACCAACTGAGGTGGAACCTTCTTCAGATGAACGAGTAGAGATGACTTGTGAAAATTTCTGGCTTCAAGTCAAAGTCTCCTCCGTTCACAACATAATACTTCTCTTGAAATTCTTGTATTATCTATCTAATAGAGGGGTGTTAGGGACACACCCTTGGGCACACCACCAACAACACTCCCCCTCTATCTACAGTGCAGGAGCCTCACATGTGATTTTTTTTTAAAAATCACATGTGGGGCCCCTGCACTGTAGATAGAGGGGGAGTGTGGTTGGTGGTGTGTACAAGGGTGTGCCCCTATCATTTCTTTATCTAATATACTAAGAGCTTGTTTGGATTTGGAGGGGGTGAAGGGAAGTTAGGGGAACCTAGGGGAAGTTAAGTTAAGGGAAGGGAAGGGAATTTCTAAAACTTGTTTGGGAAACTAGTAAGGTGAATCAAGGGGAAGTTATTTCACCCCGTTTGGAAAGTCTAATAATGGGAAGGGAAGGGAAGGGAATGTATATAAATTGACATAAATACCCTCACATGTTAAAATTGAAGCTTTGCACGGATATATATCCTCACATGTTAAAAAAGAAAATCCATTATGCTCTGTTTCTCTCAAAGCTATGTAAAAACTTTAATTTGATGCAAAAGGTGATCAATGCATGCATAGTTGAGATTTTCTTTTGTTTTGTAGCAGTACATATTTTTTACTTGGTTGCCTGCTATCGTGTCATCTACCTCATTTCTGGTCCATTTTCTAAACTCATGCTTTAATTCTATATGCGAGAGGAGCGGTGAAGAAGAAATGCGGAGGAGGAAGGAACAGAGAGTTTATAATGTTGGGGTTTCTGTGAGAAAATTTCAACCGTTGGATTTTGATCTTAGCTAGGGGTAAATTTGTCAATCTACATTTGTTGTATTCCCCCTCTTTACCTTCACCCCCATTACACCCCAAATTGGGGGGGAAGAAATCTGTCCATTTTTTCACCTCCTTTCCCCTCCCCTCACCCCCATTAACTTGCTATATCTACTTCCCAAACAAGGTTAAAAGTTATCCTCCCTTCCCCTCACCCCCGTTACCCTCAATCCAAACAGGGTGTAAAACAATATCCTAAGATGCCACATGTCAATTTTTTAGAGAATTGGCCACATGTCCATTTTTCAAAGAATTGGCCATTCATCTTCCATATCATCTATACAAATTCTAAGACTTTCAAATATTCATACAAATACTAAAACTTCCATATACTACCATCCATCAATTAAAGCTTTCCAAATCTTATCTATTATACACAAATTACTATAAAAAATGTTGTTTGTAAAATTGAAGATGGTCATAATGTCACATCAAATTCAAATCTTTGAAATTTCATGAAGTATTGAAACGTAGCCTATCTTAATTACCATTAATTGCACTAATTGTCACTACATCGTCAACTCAATTTTCACTAATGGCCAAGCCTGATTAAATTCCCCACTCTTTCTCAATTCATCTCCTCTTTATAAATCTTGCAAGCTAATCCATGTAAAAGTATTCTTAGATCCCTTTCTTTATGGTTAGTTCCAACTCCATAATGATGCATGTGATTGTTGATAAGGCATGCTTGATTTGGCTTTTCTCATGTGCCCATCTTGCAAATTTTAATGCTACACTCCATTTTATCAAAGTAATGTATCCATTTTATATATGTATTTTTTTATTGGTGTATAAATATATCCCTTTTGTTGATTCTTTATTTATAATTTCCCCCCTATATTGCTTCTTTGTTTGTAATTTTTCCACTGTGTCGGTTATTTGTTTGAAAATTTTCTCAATGAGATTTTGCTATCCAGCTTTCCTAATAGCACTTTAAGGAAATGTATTGTATGCAAAACAATGTTCATGAGTGTAAATTGTTTGTACAAAATTCAATTAAGGAAATCCGATATCACAAAATTATGTTCAACTGTAGTTGTCAATATCAAAGTTTGCGAAGGTGCAAGTATGCAATGCTTTAAGCACCATGTACATCGTGTTGGGATTGTGTCTTTCATTCTTTATATAACTTCATGAGAATTAGATAGGGTTAGATATTTATCATGATTAGGAGATTGGGTCTCATCATGATTATGTTGGGTCCTTTTGTTTTGATGATGATTTACAAACAATTTACATCTAATGTTGTTTGTCTAGTGTAAGACCCCGTTGATTTTGACAACTTTCAAGTGTGAATATGAGTGAACAAAGATAATTAATATATATATTATAAATATCTTTGTGGCATGGTCATGCATGGGAAATGATATTTGAGCTTATGAGCATGTGTATATGCCTCAGGTATGAGGATGAGTTGTAAGTTTGCATTTCGTGTGCAAAAGAATCAATGTATGCAGATTTTTGTTCATGAGTCGACTCATAACATGTCATGAGTCGACTGATCAGGTTGAGTCGACTTGCGTCTGTCATAAGTCGACTCATAAAATCGAGTCCTGTTCCCATTTTCTTTCTGCTGAGTCGACTCATAATTTATGAGTCGACCCATGAGTCATGAGTCGACTCATGACATATCATGAGTTGACTCATCGACGATTTTCTGGGTGGTTTCGGGTCGGGTTTGCTGGGTTTCGGGTCGGGTTTTTATGGGCTCATATATACTTCTCCCACCCGAAAACACTCATTCTTCATCTGAACTCCCAAGAACCCTAACCCCTCTTCCTCTCCTTCAAACCCTAACTCGTTCTTGGTGATCTTGGGGGCGTTTCAAGGGGGATTTCAGCTTTTATCTTGGTTTTCAGCGAAGGGGATTGCTATTCTTCACATCTGAGGCGAGTAGCATCTCACCCAAACCCTTCCCCGTGTTTTTAACTGTTTGTAAATGTTTTTAATGGATTTTATTGAGCCCAAGACTTATTTTAAGTACAAAACAATATTCTTGTTAGGGTGAATGCTAGAAATCATGTGTTCAAGATTTTAAATCCTCACCAACAAGTTTTTAATGAAAACCCAGATCTGGAATTTTGTTTAAAGAATAAAAACAAGAGTTTTTATATTAATTTAATGTTTTCCTTCATGATTAGGGATTTAAATGTTAGTGTTAACATGCAAGTAATTGTTTCATGTTATATATATGTTTCCTCTCTGTGTAATAGTCTAAACTTGAAGGCTAGATGCATGTATACTGGTAAAATTGAGATATGGAACGAGTTGAACAAGTTCAGTTCAAACAAATGCAGATTTCAGCCTTTGAGTCGACTCACGACTCATCATGAGTCGACTCATCATGTTGAGTCGACCCATGGCTAATCATGAGTCGACTCACGAACTCGTTTCCTGTTGTCATTTATCTTCTGCTGAGTCGACTCGTCAGTATACGAGTCGACCCATGATGTATGAGTCGACTCATAAGAGTGCATGAGTCGACTCATCTGAGTTTTTCCTGTTTTCTTTTGTTTCCTGTTTAAACACTTGCTGTGTACAAACATATAGACTGAACACACATGTTATATATGTAAGATGACTTGACATGATACAAGTTTGGACATGCACGGCAAGGCACGTATAAGAGTTGAATGGATACTCCATTAATAGTAGTAACTTCATGGTTCATGTAAAGTCCTCGTGTTGGACTATAAGCGATTAAAGTCCTCGTGTTGGACTATAAGCGATTTAAGTCCTCGTGTTGGACTATAAGCGACTAAAGTCCTCGTGTTGGACTATAAGCGACTAAAGACCCGTGTTGGGCAACCTTTGCTAAACCTTGAGCATATTACACATTTGGGTTGTGAGCACGACACTTTGATGTAGTTGGACATGATAGTGATTTAAGTGTACATGACACTTATTTCGACTATGTATTTTTGGCACAGCTGAGTTTATTGGTAGACATGGGAGTATTATCTTTTCTTTTCTTTATTGTTCATATATTAGACTTCGGGTTTGGAAACTTAGGGATTTTCAATTTGAGATACAAGGTATATATATGAGGGTTTCCTTGTTTGGATTATTTCGCTCGACGTACCTATGCTCGTGTTGAGATTTCCTAAGTACTAAAACCCCTTACTATTAGGACATTGTATATATATATATATTCTGTCATTACTGTATTTTCTTATACAACGAGCCCTATCCCTTGGGGTTGGTTGTGATGTTGCTCGCTAGCGCTTTGACGCTCGTTGTCCCTCCCCCTTTTCAGGTCACGAGCCAGGAGCACGGAGAGCCGTAGGTTGATAGCGGACTACTTTAGTGTTCAGCTTTACTTTATCTATGTATTATTTTTCTGTGGGCTCCACTGTAGTGTTTTCAGACATTTGAGAGTTTATTCTAGAGTTGTAAAGGCTGTGTTGCCTTAATTTCCTTTACTCAGACTTGCTGTATTTTAAGACTTGTAAGAACTCCAGTTTATTTCATTTCAGACTTTGACTATGTACTACAGTTTATTTCGTTGATGAGATGTATTGTGTTCTATCATTTCATCTAGTATTGTTGATTCACTTTTCACTTGCTTTGTACCTACACCTGATGTTGACTCCACTAGAGAGATAGTGATTGTGATGGTGAAACGTGTTATTGCACGGTGTAGTGCATGGCAGGTTTGACATCCATGGTTTCACCCCGGACTGCAGCCGTGTGTGAACCCAGGGGCGTCACAGTTGGTATCAGAGCCAGGTTCCAGTATCCTTAGGATCATCCTGTGTCGAGTCGTGGAGCTAGGATAGAGTTTCCTAGGATTCAAGTATAGAGTCCGAGAGGATTTCCTAGTATGAGTGAGGACGATATATGCGTATATCTTAAAAATTGAGGATATTTTTTTTATGACAACTATTTTGCATAAATTCAAAGTATTTGTGTGAATACTATATGTTGTGAAAAATTGTATTATGATACGCTATTTATAAGAATCTAGTTTGACTTATGGACTTTTGTTTTTCTTACCATCAGGAGAGAGATGGCAGGACGAGGTAGGCCACGTACCAGGAGAGCTAGTCAGACAGAGTCACAGGAGACTCCACCTGATCAGCAGCCAGCTCAGTCCGAGCCCCAGCAGATTCCACCCGAGCCGCAGCAGGCTCCTCAGTATCTGGTGGATCTCATGGCCCCTCTCATTGCTCGGATGGCAGCTATCGAGGAGATGGTGACGACTCACATAGCACCACGGACACCACCACCACCAGTAGCTCAGCAGCCGGGGATACCAGCCGTTCCGATCAGAGAGAGAGATCCAGAGGTGGCGCCTGCAGTTCTTCCCCCAGCAGCACCTGTTAGAGTCACGGAGCAGGAAGCTTGGCTCCGCATGGTAGAGAGATATCAGAAGATGAGGGCACCAGAGTTTCAGGGGTCACCAGACCCTCTTGCAGCCCACAAGTGGAAGGAGGATGTGAGCAACATTCTCGATATTCTCAGTGTGGATTCAGTCCAGAAGCAGAGACTAGCATCTTATAGCTTGAAGGGAGACGCCGGGAGATGGTACCGGCTACAGTTTACCCCAGAGCAGAGGATGACCCTCACATGGGAGGACTTCGTTTATTTCTTTGATGGACAGTATGTTTCTTCGGCAGCACAGACTGGGAAGGAGCTTGAGTTATCCCGGTTGACTCAGGGAGATATGACCGTGGCAGAGTTTGAGAGCAGGTTCATGGAGCTATTGCATTTCACGGGCATGTGGCAGACCGGAGAGCGTCAGGCTCAGATGTTTTTGGCTGGGCTCCGCCCAAATCTCCGACGATACCTCGTGTCGAGGAGATTCTATTCAGTTAGGGAGGTAGCTGAGGCTGCCACTTCCCAGGAGATTGAGACCTCTATGTTCCAGAAGGACAAGGAGGGGAAGACCAAGACAGGGCAGAGTAGTGATAAGGGTAAGAACAAGAGAGGCTTTTCTGAACATCAGCAGCAGCATCAGGGCCCTCATAAGAAGGGACCCCAGCAGGATCAGCGAGCGCACCAGCAGCGCAAGTTCCAGGGTTCTTGTTTCAACTGCCACAAATTCGGGCACAAGGCTTCAGAGTGTCGTAGTGCACCAGCAGGAGCTCAGCAGGGCAAGGGCCCGAACCAGCCGCAGCAGCGACAGCAGGGCAGAGGACAGGGTCAGCCGAACCGACTTGAGGCACTGCCAGCGACGCAGAGGGCAGAGGGGCAGGTTCGAGCAGTTCAGGAGGCTCCTCAGGGGCAGATTGTTCCATACTCCCCAGCATTAGCAGTTGAGCAGATTCCAGCTCCAGGCAGAGTTTATGCAGTGGTCCCCCGTGATCACGGTGCTAGCGGAGCAGTTGTGGAGGGTACGTTCCTTGTGAATTCCTTTCCCGCCCGTATTCTATTTGATTCGGGAGCTTCGCATTCTTTCATCTCGCATGCATTCATGGCTAGACTCCAGCTTGTAGCTCAGCCACTAGACACCCCTTTGTCAGTTTCCACCCCTTTAGGTGAGGTATCGCTTCTGGAGAGCGTGTGTAGGAGGTGTACCGTCAGTTTAGACGAGTCGGAGTTCATAGTTGATCTGATAGTATTGCATATGTCCGAGTTTGATGTTATTCTTGGTATGGATTGGTTGTCATCCTACCATATTAGTATTGACTGCTTCGCGAAGACAGTCAAGTTGCGAGCGTCCGATGGGTCCGAGTTGATTGTAGCCACCTCTCAGGGTAACCGATTTGCGGAGTCGTTTTTGGCGTACATCGAGGAGGTGCTGCGACGGGATCAGGGAGCCGAGTTATTGGAGACTAGAGTTGTCTCAGATTTTCCGGATGTCTTTCAGGACATACCTGGGTTACCTCCTGTGAGAGAGGTTGAGTTCTGCATCGAGTTGCAGCCTGGCACAGCCCCTATATCCCGCGCACCCTATCGCATGGCACCAGCTGAGATGAGAGAGCTGCAGACCCAGTTGGACGAGTTGTTAGCTCAGGGTTTTATTCACCGGAGTCATTCTCCGTGGGGCGCACCGGTCCTCTTCGTGAAGTAGAAGGACGGTAGCATGAAGTTATGCATAGATTATAGAGAGTTGAACAAGGTCACAATCCGGAATAGGTACCCACTACCTAGGATTGATGACTTGTTTGACCAGCTGCAGGGAGCGCAGTATTTCTCGAAGATTGATCTTCGTTCTGGCTATCATCAGTTGCGGGTTCGGGAGATGGATATCCCCAAGACCGCTTTTCTTACTCGATATGGATCCTTCGAGTTCTTGGTCATGCCATTCGGGTTGACCAATGCACCCGCGGTATTCATGGATTTGATGAACCGGGTTTTCCGTGCCTTTTTAGATCAGTTTGTGATCGTCTTTATCGACGATATTCTTATCTACTCGAGATCGGAGGCAGAGCACGAGGAGCATCTACGGATAGCGTTGAGGACCCTTCAGGAGCATCGGCTGTATGCTAAGTTCAGCAAGTGTGAATTTTGGCTTTCAGAAGTTAGATTTCTTGGCCACGTCATCAGTAGAGAGGGCATAGCAGTGGACCCGGCTAAGGTCACGGCAGTTCTTGATTGGGAGCCACCGAAGACGGTGACAGAGATTCGCAGCTTTCTGGGTTTAGCTGGATATTACAGGAAGTTTATTCAGGACTTCTCGAAGATTGCGACGCCGATTACACACCTTACGAAGAAGGGTGTACAGTTCATATGGAGCATGGAGTGCCAGAAGGCCTTTGATATTTTGAAGGCTAAGTTGACTACAGCGCCGGTTCTGATTATTCCGAGCAGCGACAGGACATTCGTGGTGTACACGGATGCATCATTGGCAGGCCTAGGAGGCGTATTGATGCAGACCCAGAGGGTGATAGCCTATATCTCATGGCAGTTGAGGGTGCATGAGCAGAACTATCCCACTCATGACTTGGAGTTAGCAGCAGTGGTGTTTGCACTGAAGTCATGGAGGCACTATTTGTATGGAGTGCAGTTCGAGCTATTCACAGACCATCAGAGTCTGAAGTATCTCTTTTCTCAGAAGGAACTCAACCAGAGACAGAGGAGGTGGATTGAGTTCATCAAGGACTACGAGTTCGCGATTCAGTATCATCCAGGGAAGGCGAACGTCGTAGCAGATGCCTTGAGTAGGAAGCGTCGACATCGAATTGCGGCTTTGAGGTGTTCATTGCATAGAGATCTTATCACTCTTAGCCAGTTTGATTTTCGACCCGAGGTTGGAGGAACCAGTGCGTTTTTGGGAGCTGTGTCAGTGCAGCCATCTTGGAGTGACAGGATTGTCAGAGCACAGTTGGAGGACTCTTGGATTCAAACCCGTAAGGGGGAGATCTCCAAGGAGCCAAAGGCTGATTGGACCGTTGGAGCAGATGGAGGCCTACGGATGAAGGGTAGGTTGGTCATGCCAGCTAGTTCAGAGCTGAAGAGGGAGTTGTTTGATGAGGCTCATCGTACTCGGTACACAGTGCATCCAGGGACTACCAAGATGTACAAGGACCTGAAGAGACGTTTCTGGTGGAGTGGTATGCGGAGAGAGATTGCAGACTATGTGGCTAGATGTTTTACCTGTCAGCAGGTGAAGGCAGAGCATCAGAGACCCGCAGGGAGCCTTCAGCCTTTGCCTATTCCGGAGTGGAAGTGGGCAGATATCTCCATGGATTTTATCGTGGGGTTGCCGAAATTGAAGAAGGGGAATGATTCAGTCTGGGTGATAGTAGACCGGTTGACGAAGTCAGCATATTTTATTCCAATGAGGACCACATATACAGCCGAGACCTATGCGAGGATCTTCATTCGGGAGATAGTTCGACTTCACGGAGTACCAGACACGATTGTGTCGGATCGAGGATCAGTTTTCACTTCACACTTTTGGAGGAGTTTTCAGGATTCTTTTGGCAGCAAGCTATCTTATAGCAGTGTATTCCACCCACAGACGGATGGTCAGACAGAGAGGGTGAATCAGGTGTTGGAGGACATGTTGCGGGCATGTGTCATTGACTTCCAAGGCAGTTGGGAGGATCATATTCCACTGGTAGAGTTCGCTTATAACAATAGTTATCAAGCGATGATCGGTATGGCCCCGTATGAAGCATTATATGGGAGACCTTGTAGATCACCGATATGTTGGGCCGAGCCGGAGGACAGCTTGATGCTTGGACCAGAGTTAGTGAGGCAGACTACTGAGAAGGTAGCCTTGATCAGGGAGCGGATTCTAGCCGCTCAGAGTCGGCAGAAGAGCTATGCAGATAAGAGACGGAGACCCCTCGAGTTTCAGATTGGGGATTTGGTTATGCTGAAGGTGTCGCCTATGAAAGGCGTGCAGCGATTCGGGAGGCGAGGGAAGCTTGCACCGAGATATATTGGACCATTTCAGATTTTGGAGCGTATTGGAGCTGTGTCATACAGACTAGATCTTCCAGCTTCTATATCTAGTATACACAATGTATTCCACATTTCTATGCTCAAGAAGCACTTGCATGACGAGGAGCAGCAGCGAGTGTTGGATGCACCGGAGATTGAGCTTCAGGATGATTTGACTACTATCGAGATTCCAGTATCTATTCTTGCTAGAGAAGACAAGAGACTCAGAAACAAGGTGATTCCATTGGTGAAAGTTTGGTGGAACCGAAGTGGAGTGGAGGAAGCTTCTTGGGAGCGCGAGGAGGACATGCGACGCGACTACCCACACTTATTTGAGCAGGTAAATTAACTAAAGTATTTTTGACGTGAATTCCTACCTGTATATTTATATGAATACCTTGACACCTATACTTAACACTAGAATGATGGTATTTTTATCTAATTCCTAATCTTGCGGAACACATGGTATATGCATGGGGGGTTCCTTGTTTGGATTTTTCACCCGACGTACTAGTTCCGTTAGGTTAGGGGTCGAATAAGAATATTACCATTATAGATCGTTAAGTGTAAATGTCACTATATGCTTATTTTAGTGATTGATATGTGTGAATGAGTATGTGTGCGGGTTGGATTAGACCCTTGTTGTGCTTTTCAGCATCAGTGCGAGTTAGATATGATTCTTGAATTTCGAGGACGAAATTCTTTTAAGGGGGGAAGAATGTAAGACCCCGTTGATTTTGACAACTTTCAAGTGTGAATATGAGTG
>BQKN01048780.1:0-20633 GCA_022839385.1 Asparagus kiusianus | reverse complement strand
CAACTAAGTCTGACCTTTTATTTCTAAAATCATTACACTGCTCATCAGCATTCCTAATAGTTGATAATATAATATTAATCATGCTGTTGTCGCAGCCATCAAGATCAATCATCTCAGGTCATGAAGCCATGTTTGTGGCGATTGCAGAATCGCAAATGCAGTGATTAGAAAGTCGTTTGATTATAACTTCCATTGCCAGAACTTGATGGGGATCAGACCATTGTGATTTTTAGACAGCCTACAGAACCCCCTCCAAAGTTTTCGAAAGTTCGCGGTTGACTGGGATGAATTTTTGGAATACTTTGGATCCCAAATTTTAACGTGTTGATTGTTCATGTCATCTGATCTGAAGACATTGCTGAACTTTGGCTGATTGTAACCTGTTTGAACTCTTCCAACAGACTCTTCAGTATAATCACCTGTTTCTTCTTGGCTCTAGTCGCCTTGATAGTTGACATTAGCCTCCCTCTATTTATTTGAAACCATGTCTTGGCTACAAACATAGAGGAATTCATGTGGTTGAGTTGGAATGCCCAAATAAGCTTCCTGTGTTATAGTGCTGCAACGCAGAGTTAAATTCTGCGTCAGGAGGCTCAATTAATGCAGATGCACAGATAGCTTTTTGATGCTAAAGCATTAAAACGCAGGGTTGAACTCTGCGTTCAGAAGTTGATGCAACGCGGACGCACAGGCCTCGTTTGGCGGGTTTTTGGGCCCTAAACCTCCAACCCGATTTGACAGCTCATAGCTGTCTATAAATAGACCGCCATGGGTCAAATCAAAAGTCACCCGACTTTTTGCCTCTTTTCTTTCGGAAAATTTTTAACGAAGACTCTTCGTTTTCGATTCCGGTGATCTTCTTCATCTTCTCCGGTCCTTATACACCATGGGCTCTAAGAAAAAGGCCGCTTCTCGCCCCCGATCCGCTGCTGCAGCGGCGCCGCCGTCTCAGGCTCCGCCCGTCGGTGGTAAGTGTCGTTCCCCGGGGCCGTCAAACTTGCTTCGGCGAGTTCTTTGACAAAGCCCTTGATGCATTGCCGTCAAACTTGCTTCGGCGAGTTCTTTCCGAAAAACCCTATATGGGTTCTTGCAAACGAGGAAGACGACTCGTTTTGACATTGTTAACGCAGAGTTAGGACTCTGCGTTCTGAATTTGAAACGTCAGGGCTTGACCCTGCATTTATGGAATCTGAACGCTGGGTCTGGACTATAAGTTCGAATGATTAACGCAAAGTTCGACTTGTGCGTTGACGAATTCTAAACGCTAAGCCTGAACTGTGCGTTCGAGAATTTTAACGCAGAGTTCGACCTTTGCGTTGATGAATTTTAAACGCCAGGTCTGAACTGTGCGTTCAACAAATTTAACGCAGGGCTTGACCTTTGCGTTAATGAATTTTAAACGCCAGGTCTGAACTGTGCGTTCAACAGATTTAACGCAGGTCTTGGCCTCTGCGTTAATGAGTTTTAAACGCTAGGTTTGAACTGTGCGTTTGAAAGAGTTAACGCAGGGTTGACCTCTGCGTTGATGAAAATTAAACGCTAGATCTGAATTATGCGTTTGATAGTTTTCTTTCTTTCATTTGACTGACTGAATATTTCTTTGTTTTGTAGTGCCTTATACCCGCGAACCGCTCAATCCTCGTCACCACTTCGGGCGTGAGGGGGGCGTGGATTTTAACATGCAATTCAATCTGCGTCAAGAACTCCCGATATTCTAAGATTCTGACAAGGATCGTGTCACTTTGATCTCCAACCCAAGTACAGATATACTTAGGGTATTAGTTACAGACGCTAAATTTGAGACTGGGTCCCGCAAGAAGCTTGTCAAGCCGGATTTTCTATTTGGGGATCATGTCACTATCTCAAAAGAGATCGTGCACGGCGGACACTACAAATGGCTTCGGCAAATCGAAGATCGTCGCTTCTTTCTTCCTGACATGCACAGGATGTTTCCCATCTCTTATTACCAATGCGCCTCCGTCCCCCGCCACATGAATTGAGACTTGGTGAGAGAGCAAGATGGGGTAGCTGTCGGGGTTCTGACTCATAAGGGTGTACATTCCGCTGGTTATAGTCGACAAGTGTCAGCCTTGGAACCCTGCTTATTCTCACGGGGATATCCTTTAGGAGAAAGTGCTAGCCCAGCTAACACCTTCATGCGACGATTTTTGACCGCCAAAGGTGAATTTCCAACCGTAGTATTCCGAACTCCTGGATGGGTACATTCCACTAAGGCAGGATGGTGGGCACGAATGATAGAATTCGTACTAGCGGAGTTAAAGGGACCGTTAACTCAATCTGGGCTTGGTTGCCCTATTAGGGCTACTCAATTCGGTATCGCTCTTAGTCCTTATAACTTCTTCGCCATTCTGGAGCGGTACAATCCGGAGACTTGTACATTTTTCACACCGGAAGGAGAATTAGGGTTCGCCCTACATGAGATGTTTGATGTCTCAGGTCTTCCTTTTGGAGACTTACCATATGAAGAGTTTGTCCCTGGGTCAAATGAACTGAGAATTTTGAAGGAGACGAACCCTGAAGTATATGATACTCTATGGGAAGTGATGTGTCATTTCCAAATCTGCAGCCAACTGATAGGAGCACGTGGACGTGGTATCAAACAGCTATCTTGGGCTGAGTATCTTTTCCAGAATTTGTCTAACAAAGCTGTCAACGTATCTCGTCGGGAGGCAAGCACCTCTGAGACCATTCAGGCTTTGATTAATGACGCCACCGTTCACAATGTTAGCGAGGGAATAGAAGATGATTTCCCCGCACAAACTGAATTTGAGAGCTTCCATCACCAGGCAGCCATTCCAATCTCTGATATGGCTTTATTGGCGGGTTTTCTCATGCTGTGGCTAAAGCGGTGTGTGGTCCCTACCAGGCCAATAGATGTTGTGATGATCGAGGTAGCTTATCCGGCTGTCCTCTTAGCTCACGGGAGGCCCATAAATCTACTTTCGGCCATGACATGTTGTCTACAGCATGGCTTGAGGGAATTGTGTCTCGAGTTTATCCAAGTGAAGGAGATAGACTCCGAAGGAAAGAAAAGCTTGGTGACCCCAAATCCCAGAGTACCCTTGCCATATACTTACTTAATGGCTTGGTATGCCTCGCATTGTTCACATCTGATGAGCGCTCCGTCTTCCACAGATGAAGGTTTCATCCCTTTCGTGCAGAGATTAGAAAAGGCTACTTGGATAAGCACTTACGTAGTGAAGGTCCGTCAGATCCTGTCGAGAGACCTCAGCTACGACATCTTCCGCTGCTTCCCGGATTTTGAGGGTGGAGGGTATGGACAGGTATTCCAAGATACTGCTGGTCCTAATGGTTTCACTCGCTTGGACGGGGGAATTTTCCATTGGTTGTTGAATATCAGACCTGGTTATCTCATCCTCAGGCAAAATGATAAATGCATAATTGAGCCCTATCAACCGTATAGATTTGCTCGCCAATTCGGATACGACCAACTGTATGTTGGCAATCCAAGAAGCCTACTTTCGGTTATGGACAACATATACGAAGGAGCTCGAGCCTGGTATTATTCCACCGCAGGTTGCACCGGGGATACCTTCAGATTACCCCACAAGACACCGAATTCTCTTCTTTCCGCGGCTTTCTGTAACTGGTATTATACAGCTTCTACAATCACAGAATATAAACTGTACACTTCAGGCCTCCGTGAAATTAGAAGGCTGTATACATCCCGGAAAGGAGCTCGTGTGTCTCGTCTGAAAGGGATCGACGAGTTTTTAGATTTTGAAGATGAAGCTGAGGAAGAAGAAGGGGAACTAGGAGTAGAGAGTCCCCCGGTAGTGAATCCCACGGCTGCTGAAGCTCCAAGGACAAAAGCAACTGGAAAGAGGGCTCTGTCCGAAGCCGAAGAGGCTCGATATGAGAAACGCATTCGCAGAAAGCTAATAATAGACCCTCCTGCCGAGAAGTTGATGGGGGATGCTTTTAAATCTGCCGACAGAGGAGATGAGCAAGAACCCATTGCTACAAGTCATCCTGATCGCGAGGGTCCTCATTCTGAGAGTACTCCATTCGTTGAAGAACTTTCTCCTTATTGTCCCTTGGATCAGGCGGAGGGTGGAGATGAATTCCCAATTGAGGATATGGGAGCTTCTTCTACAGCAGATCCCGATATCTCGCCATTTCCAGATCAGATTCTTGATGCTGCTTCTTCACCTGCAAGGGTGCTACCTACAACGTCTTCATCTGAAGGGGTTAAGCTGCCTGCAGACGAGCTGGTGTCGGAAGAACTTGTACATCCTAATGAGAGTCAGTCTCCAGCCTCCTCTGCACTATTGCCACATTCGGAGACTATTATTCCTAGTCCCACGACTGGCCGGCTGACTAAAGTGGACACGTCAACGAGCTCTCCAGGACTGTCAACTGCAGGTGATGACGAACCGTTAGACTATGAGAGCTCGTCTCACCATGATGACGCTGAGGAGGATGAAAGTGATGGTGACGATTCCGCTAGCTGGGCTAATCCTACACCACCCTCTTCTGATAAGGCGTCCGGTTATCTTCCTTTTTACCCTACCGGTAGAAGTTATACATTCTGATTTCTCTGGTGTTTCTTTATTTTATATTGATTGCTCTTTTGTGTAGGTTCCCCAACTCATGAGGCTGCTGGTACGTCATCATCACGCCCCTCGCAAGCAGCGGACGTTCCTTCTTCTGAATCAATGCCAGTGACTACCGGTTCTTTACCAGAAGAAACTCCTTCACTGACGATTCCTCTCAAACCTGTGGGGACAGAGATGGTGCTAAGCTCAGCCCAAACTGGGGCACTCATGGTTCTACCTTCTAGTCCCTCGCAACTGGACATCAGCATAGCTTCTCCAACTTCCTCACGGTCATCACCCACTTCTCCTGCACCTGGATCTATGCTTTTAGGCTCCCCATCGACATCTCCGATGAAGTCTCTAAGTCCAGTGGCTGTCCCTTCCGTTCTAAAAATTCTTCTACGACCGTTGGAAGACATGATGAAGTTAGCAATCGAGGAGATCAGTGCTAAACGAGCTTCGTTTGATTTCTTTAAACCAATACTCATGAACTCTTTGAATGGCATTCGCTATTTGGATGACGCTCGATTGTTCCAGCATTGCTCCGAAGGTGTCTCTCGGTTGGAGAAAGATCTAAGGGCTTTGGAAGAATTGCATCAAGCTGATCTTGCTGCTCAGGCCGCGTTAGTCTTTAATAATCTTAAAGCTGAAGCGGCCCGCCAATACGAGACTTTTCAAGAAGCCATCACTGACAGGGAGCTTGAACTCGCATCCTTACAGGGGCTGTGCATGCAGAAACAACACGCTGTGGACGATTCTAGTGCTGCCATTCAAGCGACTCGTGTAGAAATTGATCGCCTCAAGGTGGAATTGGCTCGACACGAATCAGAGCTCGCGCGGGAGGAAGAGATCTTAGTGAGGCTCAGGCTAGAAAGCGTGATGACTTACGCCACTTACTGCTCGTCGACACAGGATCTTAAACTTCTCCAAAAGCAAGCCAGTGCAATCGAGTCGGACGAAAACGTCCTTAGGAAGAAAGCCGAGGTGATGGTGCAGGCCGCTCATGAAGAAAGGCTAGCTGCTATTAAATCCCGGCTTGTGTATTTCACTTTTACTGATCCAAGGGCTGAATGATGTAGTGTTCTTTTTGTTTGATAAGAACAAGGTTTTTGTATCACTCTTCAATATTTTTGGTGATAATAAAAAGAGTGATTCTGATTTGCTTCTTTTCATTGCATGTGCCGTGTTCTGACTTGCAACCATGGAACTATATGAAAAATACCCAATCTTTAAAATTCTCTTCATTATCATCTAAGATAATTCTAGAAGAACTTTAACTCATGGGGGGGGTATGAACACTCGTTATTCCTTTGCAAAAAGTATTAACTGGTTCAAACGAGTTAAAGGTGTCAGGGATTTTAACCTGACATGCGAGCAATTGTGATTAGAGCAACTTGAAGATTCATCGCTCTACTGAAGAGAGTCGATAAGTGGACTTTTGTCAGAGGTGTGGTGTTAACGTGACAAGAGAAAGTATTGCTATAGGAGCAATTTTGAGGACTTATCGCTCTATTGAAGAGAGTCGATAAGAGGATTTCTGTCAGAGGTGTGGTGTTAACGTGACAAGAAGAATATTGCTATGGAAGCAATTTTGAGGACTTATCGCTCTATTGAAGAGAGTCGATAAGAGGATTTTTGTCAGAGGTGTGGTGTTAACGTGACAAGAAGAATATTGCTATGGAAGCAATTTTGAGGACTTATCGCTCTATTGAAGAGAGTCGATAAGAGGATTTTTGTCAGAGGTGTAGTGTTAACGTGACAAGAAGAATATTGCTATAGAAGCAATTTTGAGGACTTATCGCTCTATTGAAGAGAGTCGATAAGAGGATTTTTGTCAGAGGTGTAGTGTTAACGTGACAAGAAGAATATTGATGTGCTTTGAACCCATCTAAGGGGACCTAGCGTCTCACAGGGGAAACTTGCTAAGTGATTTATCATCGGAGTGATGATCTGCAATACTTGTGATTTGAACAAGATTTTGAGAATTTTATCACTCTATGAAGTAGAGCCGATAAATTAGATATTTACTACTCCATTGAGGAGAGTTAGTAAATTAATCATGATTTGTATGATTTGGAGACTTATCACTCTCTTGATGAGAATTGATAAGTGGATTTTGATAAAGGAATTATCGTTACGGTGATGTAAGCTAAATTCAAACTCTATGGGGATGACATTCGTCCGAGGTGTAATATTAACCTGACGGGGATTTAAATTCTGTTGAGGAAATACAGAGATTTAACAATGCCTCGTTAAAAGGGGTCATGAACTTAAGAAGCAAGTATCATGATTTGCCAATACAAAGGTGGGTCCTTTGCTTAGGACAATCGCAACGCAAATAGCGACTCTTGCGTTAGAGGTTCGAAACACAAAGTTAAGAACCATTACAACACAGGTCTAGACTTGGCGTTAAAAGAAGAAATTGAACGCAGAGGTGAATTCTGCGTTAAAGTCTAACCGACTTTATCTGTTAACGTGAAAAATCACGTTTTAGATTCGGTTGGGATTCTTTCTTAGAGTCCCGAGCCGATTGAACAGCCCGACGGCTGTTATAAATAGGCCTTGTAAGGTCACATCAAGAGTCATTTGACTCTTTTGCCTTGCTTAGTTCCAAGAACGAGATTTCTCGTTTTAATTTCGATCGATTCTCCGACGAACTCCATCTTCTCCGATCAGCTGCACTCATGGCGCCTAGGAGGATGAGCTCGGGCTCTAAGAAGGCCGCTAAGGCTGCTTCGGAGGCGTCGCCGGCTGAGAACACCGGTGATGCCGCTGCTCTGATGAGCGCTTCGGCATTGTTGTCGCTGTCACACGGACCCCGTTGTTGTGGTAGGTGACGGCCATGGCAACTCGTTTCGACAAATTCTTTGTAAACCCTAGATGGGTTC
Source organism: Asparagus kiusianus (assembly GCA_022839385.1). Lineage (NCBI taxonomy): Eukaryota > Viridiplantae > Streptophyta > Magnoliopsida > Asparagales > Asparagaceae > Asparagus > Asparagus kiusianus. Next base: position 13,165 of record BQKN01048780.1, on the reverse strand, counting down.
TCATCAACGATGAAGATGACTCGTTTTTTCATCAGAAACGCAGAGTTACGGCTCTGTGTTATAAATTGGAAATGCAGACTTAAACTTCTGCGTTTAAGAAACATAGAGTCCAATCTCTATATTAAAATTGGGAACGCAGAGTTGGGGTTCTGCGTTAAAAAAAAAAGAAAACGCAGACTTAAGGCTGCGTTTAAGGAAACATGGAGTTAAGACTCTTATGTTCGGATATGAAGTTTGAACGCGGGTCTTGACCTCTGCGTTTAAATATTATAACGCAAGGTTTGATCTCTGCGTTCAAATGTCTACGTTCAAATGTCTACGTTCAAATGTTGTTACAAGGGTTGTCCCTTGTATTTAACTCTTGACACGTAGAATTTGTCTTTCGTATTAGCAATTTATTTCTGCTACTAACCCTTGCTTCTGATTTTACAGTGCTTTTTCCCAATATGCCACTTCTACCGGAGCAGCATTTCAACTACACTGATGATCCAGAAGTGGGGAAAGCTTTTGGTCTTTGCAGAGAAATTCCTTTGTGCACTTTCCCAAGCTTGGAGCGGGCACATTTGATTAGGTTTGCTGGGAGTTCCACTCTTAGAGCTCTGATCACCGATGTGGATCTGGAAACTCCTGCGGGTTTGGATCAATTTGTCAAACCATCATTTTTGTTCGGGGACCATATATCTGCTGATGGGCAAGTTGGGTGTGTAGAGGACTCACGGGTGCTACGAAGAGTCGATGATCGATTACTGTTCCTTCCTAGTATGAAGAGAATGTACCCACTTTCCTACTTCCTGAGTGTTGGTGGTCACAGGGGTCTGGCCTTCGAACTTGTCAAAGAGAAGGAGAATGTATCGTTTGGATCTGGTCGATCTTCTCGTGTTCAAATTGGCGGGCAGCTCAAAGGTTTGAGACCCGGTAGATTTGAGAAGAAAGAACTTAGTCGGGAAGCGCCTCTTCCAGCGAACATGTTCATACGCCAGTTTCTTGCTTCTCGCAGGGAATTCCCTGCACAAGCGTTTCGTTCTCCAGGCTGGTTGTTCTCTGGAGAGGACGGCTGGTGGACTAGGATGGTGGATTTTGTCTTAGAGGAACTCAAGGAGCCTCTTACTCAGTCTGGCCTTACGATATCAGTACAGGCTACGAGACGCGGGATTGTTCAGAACTATCCCTGCTTCTATGCTATGCTGGAGCGGTACAATCCGGATAGCTGCACTTTCTTCACACCTGTTGGGGAGTTGGGATTTTCTCTCCACGAGATGCATGCGATATCGGGATTATCTTTTGGCCAAACGCCATATGAAGAGTTTGTCCCCACCACCGAGAAACTATCCATCTTAAAGACTGCTCATCCGGAAATTTATGACACTTTTTGGGAATTAATGTGTCATTTCTATATCTGCGCTCAAGTTGCCGGAACGCGCGGGAGTGGCCTTATGCATACTACTTGGGCGGATTACTTATTTCAGAACTTGGGTCAGAAAGACTCTAAGGTGACCCGTCTTGCTGTCAACTCCGCTGGGAGTATTAAAGCCCGCATCAGGGCTCCTCAGGCTGTTTATAAGAATCAACATTTAGAAGATGGGTTCGAAGCTGGCAGTGAGTTTGAGAGCTTTCATCATCAAGCCGCTACTCCCATTTCTGACATGGCACTCTTTGCTGGTTTCTTGATGCTATGGTTGAAACGGTGCGTTGTGCCGTCGAGACCGACAGAATCAATCTTGGTTGAGGTAGTTTATCCCGCTGTTCTCCTAACTTATGGGAAACCACTAAGTCTTCTCCCTGCGATGACGGGCTGCCTGTAGAGAGGCTTACGAGATCTGACCTCAGAACTCTTTGATGTCAAAGAGATGAATATTGCCGGGAGGAAAGTCTGGAAGACTTTTCAACCCCGTGTTCCCATGCCCTATACTTATCTAGTGGCTTGGTTCGTGCTGCATTGTCCCTCGTTAATGACGGGGATCGTGCATGACAATGAAACTTCTGTTCCTTTCATCCAGAGGCTTGAGTCGGCCACATGGACGACTGTGTATATAGTCCGGGCCAGACAACTCTTATCTCTGGAAAACAACTATGATCTTTTTTGCTGCCACCCTTGTTTCGACGGGGCTGAAGAAGAAGGCCCGAAGTTTGGTGATGTGGTTTTTGAGGGGTCCTCACTCTTAAACATGGGAACTTTCCAATGGCTTCTTGCCATCCGAGTGGGCTACTTGGTCCTTCGATTAGGCGAGAGATGCATAATTGAGCCTTATATTCCTTCGCGCTTCGCTCGACAATTTGGGTATGATCAGCTTTATGTTGGCAACCCTAACCCGCGATTAGCTCATATTGGAAATTTATATGAAGGGGCCCGTGCTTGGTATTTCTTCCTCGTCCGAGGAACCCATGCGCAATTCACTTTGCCTAGTTTGCCGCCTAGCTGCTCTGCTGTGGCGGATTTCTGCGATTGGTTTGACAAGGCTTCTCAAATCCCAGAATATGATATATACACTTCGTGTATAAACGAAATCCGGGGGCTTTATAAGTCGAGAAGTGGTTCTGGCAGGACTTGATTACCGGGTATTGAGGATTATCTGTCCTGCGAGCGAGAGGCAGCTGGAATCGAAGAGATCCCGAAGGAATTACCTGTTGCTAAACCTTCTGAAGAATAGGACACTAAAGAAGTTTTCGAGAGTGCACCTCTTCCTAAGTCTCGCTCTTTGAGATCATCAGGGAAGAAGGCTCTTACTGCTGATGAGGTTGCCAAGTATGACAAGAAAATACGCAAGCGGAAACCTACTGCAGCTAAGACTTCCAAAAAGTCCAAGTTGATGGGGGATGCCATCAAGTCGGCACATGTTGTGTCTCCTGAGGAGACAGAGGAGACCATACTCTCGGCTATTCCTTCTGGTCCCGAAATAACGGCAGCTGGGCAGGGGTTAACCATCCCGGATCCAGCACCAAGTATGCCCGAAGGACCGTCTTCTGAAGCTGTCGAACGTCCCATTCGCACTGATTATGCGAATTGTTTTACTTATCCAACTGCTCCACCCCCAAGCTCGGAAACTTTGAGGAAGCTTATCGAACAATTAGAGCATTGGATGCAAATGACTATTGACGTCGTCAGTCTCGGAGACGTGAGTTTCAAGGTCTTTGAACCCCATCTGCTAGAGTGTGTCGCCAAGATTAGGGACCAGGGGGATATAGTATGGACCGAAAATTGTCACGAGGGTCTCATCATTCTGGAATATGAACTGGAATTTCTTTCCATGCTACAACGTGACGACATAGGACCAGAAGTGGATCAAGCTCTCTCCAAGGCTAGGGCTTTGAAAGCGCAGCAACAAGAGACTTTCCAGAAGAGCTTATCCGAAGCAGAATCTCGCGTTGCTCACTTGCGTGGGGAGCTTCTCCGAGCACAAGAGGACATGGGCAATCTTGCTATGGGTCTTCGGGATAAAGCAGCAGAACTTGATCGTGCTGGCGTTGAGCTACCTCAAATAAACGCTCAGCTAGCCGACGGTATGGAGATTTTCAAAGGGTTAGCTGGTTACTGTGATGGGCTTCTCAAAGGTTATTGTGACGAACTTGCCGCTGCTGATAAGATTAGACGAGAGCTCGCAGCAACAGCACCGAATGAAGAGGAACTCAAGAGCCAGATAACAGAAGAAGTCAAGAAGGCTCGCGAGGATAAAATATCAGCTTTAAAGTCTAAGCTCAAGTCTTTTAAGCTAATGGATCCCAACGCCTAGGATTTGCACTTCTTTTTGCTAAGGAATAACTGTGTATCGTTTTTACTTTGATCGTCTTCACCTTTGTATGCAAATTTGCAGTATTGAATGAAAACGATACCATTTTAGTCTTCATTATCTCTTTTTGCTGAATTTTAATTCGAGACAACGAAGAATAAAACGAAAGTCATGAGTGCCATGTTAATTTGGCATAAAACTGAAATTCTCTTCATTATTACTTAGAATAACTCCAGAAAACTTCATTCGTCAGAGGTGTAATGTTAACATGACGACATACAAGACAAGAAAAATTACAATTTATTCCCGAAATGCATTATGAATTGGCAACCCCCAGCCCGACTCGACTGGAATTTACAAGAACAAGAAGTGGGCTACATGATTTAGGGAAAATATCTCTTAAGAAATTTCCCATTAATCGGCATCATGAGCCTGTCTCCTTTTTGATTGATAAGGCGATAAGCTCCACCTGAATAGACTGAATCTATTACGAATGGCCCTTCCCATTTAGGATTAAACTTCCCTTTGGTTTTGTGTGTCATCACCATGGGTCGTCTGTTAGCCAAAACCAGATCGCCTTTCTTAAAAATCCGTTCCTTAACCTTTTTGTTGTAGGCTTTGGAAATACGGGCTTGATACAATTCGATCTGCTGCTGAGCCTTGAGTCGTTTGTCGTCTAAGGCTTCGAGTTCTTGCAGACGTCGTTGATGTTTTTCTTCTTCTGTTAATCCGGTTGCAACCGCGATTCTCAGAGAAGGGATCTGAATCTCTAATGGTAATACCGCCTCATAGCCGTATACCAAAGAGAATGGTGTAGCTCATGTAGGGGTTCTCACCGTTGTGCGGTAGGCCCACAGACATTCGCCGAGCCTTTCGTCCCAATCACATCGGCTCTTGGAGACAAATTTCTTGAGAAGCTTTACTATGGTTTTATTGAATGCTTCTGCAAGACCATTTGCCGGCGGATAATACGCCGTAGATGCAACACTTTGGATCCTGAATCTATCACAGAATCTCTGGAATCCGAAGCTGACAAATTGCGTCCCGTTGTCGTGAACTATTCGTCGTGGTACTCCAAAACGGTAGACGACGTGATGTTTGATGAACTTGATTACATTTGAAGTCTTGACTTCTTTTAACGGGACTGCCTCCGCCCATTTGGAGAAGTAATCGGTCACAGCCAGAATGAACCGGTGTCCCTTGGACGTTGGAGGGGAAATCGGTCCTACAATATCCATACCCCACATTTCGAAAGGCCAGGACGCCGACGTGGGGTGTAGATTTCCAGGTGCTTGGTGGATAAAGTCTCCATGAATTTGACATGCGTGACAATGTTTAGCATAGTCAACCGCGTCTGAAAACATTTTCGGCCAATAATAACCGATTCGTCGGAGGCGATCTCCTAATTTAGCTCCGGGCTGATGAGCTCCACACAACCCGTCATGAGCCTCTTTGAGAGCCTCCTTCGCTTCATTTCGGGAAAGGCATCTAAGTAAGACTCCATCGTGTGATTTGCGATACAGGACTTGAGAAACTGCATCGTAATAGAATCGGAGGGCCTTTCGTTTGATAGAAGCCGCTTCCTTAGGATCATCGGGCAGAATGTCATACAGGGCATAGTCGATGTAGGGGAACCGCCAATCCCTAGCTTCAAACTCCATAAATGCCGTACAGACTTCTCCTGACGTCGTCTCGTCTGGGTCTTCCTCTATGGGGATCTTGGAAAAGCATAATATCCGTCCCATGACTAGAATCGTTGTTTCAACTTCCGATGGCAATGCTAATGAAGTTGCCAAAGAGGCTAAAGCATCTGCATACGCATTCTGAGCTCGTGGTACATATTCGATGAAGAAACCTTCGAACCTTTGAGCTTGTTCTAGCACCGCGAAGTAGTATGGGATCAAATCCTCATGACGTACTTCGTATTCTCCTCGGACTTGATTAACGATTAGCTGAGAGTCACCGTAAGCTTCGAGGTTCTGAACATTAAGTTCTTCGGCATATTGCATTCCTAATAGCAGAGCATTATACTCCGCTACATTGTTGGTGCAAGGTTCGATTAGGGAGAATCCCCTTGGGATTACATGACCATTCGGAGAGATTAATACTACTCCTACTCCCGCAGTGATTGCTCCATGAGGGTTTGCTCTAGACGCGCCGTCGAAGAATAACTTCCACACTTGCGTAGCTTCCTGGATGACGCAAGCTTCAGCGACTTCGTCAGGTAATTCTTCATACAACTTAGACGTTCCCGATACTGGGTGATCGGCTAAGAAGTCTGCCAATGCTTGACCCTTAACCGCCTTTTGAGGCATGAACTGCATGTCGTATTGTGACAAGAGAATAGCCCACTTTGCTAGTCGACAATTCAGAGATGATGGTTTCGTCATCAGAACTCTCAAGGGATTCACCTTAGAGATGACCTGAATGGTTTGTCCAACTAGGTAATGTCGCATCTTTTGAATTGCGAATACCAAGGCGAGACATTCTTTTTCGACCGGATTGTACCGGTGTTCAGCTCCCATCATAGTCCTGCTCAGATAATAGATGGCTTGCTCTTGACCTTGATCGTTGTTCTGGGCTAACAAAGCTCCGAGAGAATGGTCCATGGCCCTCACATATAACAGGAACGGTTTTCCTGATATCGGGGCCACGAGAACTGGCGCTTGAGTGAGATATCTCTTAATCTCCTCGAATGCTCTTTGACACTCAGCATCCCAAACGAAAGATATCCCTTTCTTCATGAGCTTAGAGAAAGGCTGGCAGCGCCCAGAAAGATTTGATATGAATCTTCGAATGTAGGCTAATCTACCTTGCAAACCTCTGAGCTCTTTGAGATTCTTCGGAGGTGACATGTCTTGAATGGCACGTACTTTCTCTGGATCAAGAGAAATTCCCTTGGATGTGACGATAAATCCCAGGAATTTTCCACTTGATACCCCAAGAAATGATTTTGTAGGGTTCATCTTCAGATGATGTGTCCGCATAATTTCGAACATTGTCCTCAAGTCTGCAAGATGATCACCTTTATGTTGGCTTTTCACTGCTATGTCGTCAACGTAGCACTCGATCTTCTTTCGCAGATACTCATGGAAGATGGTATTCATTGCCCGTTGATACGTTGCCCCTGCATTTTTCAGGCCGAAGGGCATTACCGTGTAGCAATACACCCCCAGCGGTGTTCTGAATGCGGTATGCTTCTCGTCGTCCGGGTGCATCTTGATCTGATTGTACCCGGAGAATCCATCCATAAAAGACATTCTTTCATATCCGCAGGTGTTATCGATCATAACATCTGTGATAGGAAGGGGGAATTCGTCCTTCGGACAAGCTACATTAAGGTCGCGAAAGTCAATGCATATCCGGACCTTACCGTTTTTCTTGGGAACCGGAACAATGTTGGCCACCCAGTCCGGGTGTTGTTCCTCCCTGACAAAACCTGAGTCTATAAGCTTTTTAACTTCTGACTCAATTAATTCCATGATCTCTGGACGAAACCTGCGTTGTTGTTGTTTAACGGGTTTTGCATCAGGATCAATGTTGAGACGGTGCACGGCAACCTTCGGGTCAAGGCCTGGCATATCTTCATAATTCCAAGCGAAGACATCTATATATTCTCGGATGAGAGATATAAGGTCTTCTTTTTCGGATGATGACAGGTCTTCAGCTATAAAAATAGGTTTGGGGTCAGACTCGTCTCCCATATTGACCTGGATCACCTTATCTTCAGTGGGTGGTTCGCGTTGTTCGAAGCGCATATCCCACAAGATGTTAAGATGTTTGATCCAAGGATCGTCGGTTGATTCAACTAACTCTTCATCACCCCCTGCATCTTCATCAGGGTGACTAGTTAAAGCCATGTTTACAGTCAGACCTTTAAAGAAAGGTTCGACACTGACATCGGATTCCCAGGAAGATGTTCCAGATGAATGATCCTGACGCAGATAATTACTGATATCATTTTCTGAGGCAGGGGGAGTTGTGACATAACCTAAGCCCCTTCTAGTTTTTTGATAATAGTCTGGAGGCTTCCCTATAGGGGTTAGAGACATTCGGATTGGGGTTCGTCTACCTTTTCCGAAATTCAGACCATGTTTCTCATTAAAGTTATACCCCATTCGTTTCATTAAGTGTATAGAATTGGGTTCATGGTAATGGAATTGGGGGCTTCCGTCGTTTTCCTCCGAACTTCCTCATTTGAGTTGTTCGGGTTTGACTTTACCAAAGCAGATTGGCTTCTGCCCTTTCCTTTTGGACGGGACTTTGAAGAAAGCCTTATGTACATCTTCTGCTTCTTCATCCGAGGCGAAGGATGATTTGAGAGGCAAAACAAGTGATGCTTTCATGCACAGTGTGTGCCATGGGTCGGTACCTGCATTAGAATTATTCTCTACTGGTTTATTACTAGAGGACACATCAGGCAAGTACGCTAAAAGAAAATCTTCATTAATGCACCACTCGCCCTCGCTCGGTACATTATTATTACCCTCATCTTGACCCATTATATCTAAGTTCAATTCCCACGGACAATCTTCTTCAGGATCTGGTTCAATGTCAGCTTCATTGCCACTGTCCGCATCTTCTTTTTCCTGGGATTCCAGGTAGAAAACCGAGTCTGTGTGAAAGTTTTCCACTCCTCGGAAGGGATACTTTTCTGCAATTAGAGTTCGGACTTCTCCCTCATCATTGGCATATTTCATGACCTGATGCAGGGTAGACGGGACAATGCGGTTTGCATGTATCCAGGGCCTTCCTAATAATAGATTGTAGGAAGTGTCCGCATCTATGATGTAACATGTTACCTCGGACTTGAGGTCTCCAATCTGGCATCTGAGCTTTATCTTCCCTAAGGGTCGAGTGCTGTTTGCATTGAACCCGAAGATGGTGGTCTGAGTAGTATGTAGTCTGTGCATAGGGATCCCTAAGACTTGCATGATCCTATAGGGCATGATGCTGAGTGCGGAGCCCGGGTCAACCTGGACACGACTGATTTCGGACGATCCGATATACCCTATGTAATACAAAGGTCTGTCATGTTTGTGTTTAACCTGCATATCTTCTTGAGTGAACGATATACAAGGTAGACTTCTTGCAGCTTGCAAACATTGCCGACAAGTTTGATCTTCAGAAACTTCGGTAATTGGAGCAACTTGTGTGATGAAACTCTCAGTATTCTTCAAAGCTTCAATTAGAGCTTCTTTGGTAGTTTTTGACAACTTTAGGAGCTCATATAATGTGATTCTGGCCGGTATGTTGGCCAGCTGCGCCATGACATTAAATTGAAAAGGAGCGCTCGATTCGTCGAATTCCTGGTGAAGATTTCTGTTGAACCGGAGCTCTTTTTGCTTCCCTTTATCAGCAGGCCTCTTTGGTACAGAACCCCCAGCGTCTTGGGGTTGTTCTTCCGTTTCTTGAGGGTTCTGGTTGTAGTCTCTCAAGTAAGTCTTCCCTGACCGAGTGCTGGGGTTGCCTTCTGGATATGCCGCTAAAACGATCCTCTCGTCTTCTGAGTCAGTAAGCGGTTTGAGCAAATCATCATTCTCATTAACAGAGGGGCTAATCATGTTGGATGACTTAGCCTTTCCTCTTTTCTTCTTGGACGAGTTGTTCGTCCACTGTTGGTCTTCTACCAAATCAGGGTGAACCCACATGATCTCCCCTTTTGGAGTGGCGAGGGGTATCAATCCCTTGTCTTTCTGACTGTGCAAGTCAGTATTCTTCATGTGCATTTCACCCTTGTGAATGGGGACCACGCCATCTGCGGTTGCCACTGGTGGGAAGTCACCGAACTGCACTGCTATCATGTTGGTAGACACCGTCTTTTGCTCAGGCTTCAGAGTGAGCACCTTAGCGTCCACCAAATTTTAGAGAATATCTTTAAAGATGTAACATCTCCGGGTAGGATGACCCAGGAATCTGTGGTAGCGACAATAATTAGGGTCATCTACCTTCCCTGCTTCATCCGGCTTCCGGATTTCAGGAAGCTGTAGTTTATTATTTTTCCGCAGCAGCTGGAATAAGGTGTCCACGTGCTCCTCCTTGAAGGAATATTGTTTGGGCGTTTTTTGCTTATTAGGCGTTTTGCCTTGATTCGTGGGAGGCGGTACTCTCGTGTAATCAGCTGCTAAGGTCTCTTTTCCTTTAGACCGTTGGGCATTGTTCTGATTACGTTGCTGTTGTTATTACGGTTTGGGCTGTGCAGCTTCTTCGGCTTTCACCCGAGCAACAATCTCTTTAGCTTGTTCTCCTTGCGAAACCAGCTGTCTCCAGGAGCGACATTCCGCCACCCCCATTTGAGCAAGGAGTTGGGTCTGCAAATTGTGCCTGCACGTTTCAACCAGAGTTGATTGAGTCATACCTGAAGGGCATCGCAATGCCATGCTGCGGAACCTCTCCACATATGCCTTGATGGACTCTCCTTTCCTTTGTTTAGGGCCCGTTTGTTTGGCGTTGGGAGATTTCCTAAAAACCAAGAAAAGGAAATCCATGTACTTTTTTCATTAAAATATTATTTTTATCCATTTCTCTCCATAAAACTCAACCCAAGAAAAAGAAATCTATACACTTTTATTAATAAAATATTATTTTTATCCACCAACTCATCACATCTTATCTCCTTTCTTACTTTTAAAAATATACCAAACACAATAAACGGGTCACATCATCCAACCCATCTCATCTCATATTTAAAAATCACTCACATCATCCAATAATATGGTGACAACTCATCTCATCTCATTAACATTTCATTTCCACCCATTTCCTCAAAAAAAAGAAAGAAATTGATTTCCTTAAGTGTGGGTCACATCATCCAATAATATACAAACAACTCATCTCATCTCATCTATTTTCTTATTTTTAAGAATGAACCAAACACAAGAAAAAAATTATTATAGGAAATAGGTTTCTTATAATACATTTTCTTATTTTTTTAACCAACCAAACAACATCAAAACAAGTTTTCTTAAAAAATCACTCACATCATCCAATAATATGATGACAACTCATCTCATCTCATCTCCTATTCTTTGATTTCCTTCTTTTTTTAACCAACCAAACAACTATAATTCAAGAAATCCTATTCTTTAATTTCCTATTCTTTGATTTCCCAAAAATTTTTGAGAAACGAACAGCCCCTTAGTGGCAAGAAGAGTCGGGACAGAAACTTCTGTGTCGTCCTCGAAGAACCTGGCCAGGAACAGCCTTTCCAAATCTACCCATTTCTGAATAGATCCAGCAGGCAACTTCATAAACCATTCAAAGGCCACCCCTTTAAGGGTGCCGATGAACAAGCGCGTCAGGATAGCATCATTTGCTACTACATCTCCAGTTTGAGATTTAAAGTAGTAGATGTGCTGATTTGGCGATCCCGTGCCATCGAAGGGTTGCAGTGTAGGGGCCTTGAACTTCGGTGGGTATGGAGCTATATCCCACTCAGCAGGATAAGGTCTCACCACTCCTTCTTCACGGAGCTCACTTCTGTTAGCGATTGTATTGAGGCGAGCCTCCAGTTCATCCATCTTAGTGGACTGAGGATGCAGTTCTCTTTCCACCTCCTTCTCACCTTCAGAAGAGGATTCCAGGTTGTGAGTCTCACGATCTGAATGTTCGTGAGCTTTTTGCTTTCCCTTTGACGTTGTCCTCCGGGAAGATTCGGGTTTTTGGCCTTTTTCTGCTAGAAGCTGGGCCAGCATATCCTTCAATTGGAGAAGTGTCTCTTGTTGCGCCTGGAGTATGACGTGATGTTCGTCTACTCTTTTGGCTATGTCTTCGGGGTTCCCTGTCATGTGGGCAGAAACTTCTTGTGCTCCAACAGAACTGGAAGATTGAGATTCGGCTATTGCCGAATGTTCATCACTTGTTGTAACGCCTCTGGCTAACTTTTGATAGTCAACCGGGCGAATAGCTCCTGTCCGAGTCCGAGTATTCCGATATACTCCTTCGAACTGGTCACAAATTTCCCTAACAGTTGGGGAATGACTTCTCTGTGACTCGTCAGAATCAGAATGTGAAGCTCTTCCTCTCCCAATCATGTTGATAGTGACCTCTGGATATTCGATTTCAGAGGCTTTCTTCTGTCGTCGTTGTCGTTTGGGAGGCCTAACGACACTCGTTAATCTGTTGAACACCGACTGTCTAGGCGTGGGTGAACAACAACTGCATTCAGATAGGACAGCGAAAATGAGCCGTTCACACTGACAAGAATGGGTCACTTGCTGTGTTGGCCTTCCTCTTGACAGTAGTTCACGCAAATCAGAGACCTGGGAACGGTTTTGTGAAGGTGGAGATGGAACCCCCTGCCTTTGAATAGGTTGGACATGAACATTAAATCCATGCCGTCCTTTTTGAACCTGACGGACCGTGTCATGTTCTTGAGGCGAAGCATGAAGGTCGCGCTTTGGTTTATAAACACGAGGTCGAGGCCTGTATTTTACTGATGGAACAGATCCTTGTGGATCTTGTCCCGATTGAACGCACACTTGTGGTGTGCGTTTTGATGTTGAAACAGACCCCTGCGGGTCTTGTTTTGGTTGAACGCACACTTGAGGTGTGCGTTTTGATAATGAAACAGACCCCTGAGGGTCGTTCTTTGTTTGAACGCACACTTGTGATGTGCGTTTGGTTGATGACCCAGACCCCTGAGGGTCAGGTTTTGTTTGAACGCACCTTTGAGGTGTGCGTTTGGTTGATGACCCAGACCCCTGAGGGTCTTGTTTTGACTGAACGCACAGCTGTGGTGTGCGTTGGGATGGTTGAACGTGCCTTTGGGGGTCACGTTTTGGGACGCACTCCTGAGGTGTGCGTCTGGGTTGAACAACGTGCCATTGAGGGTCGCGTTTGAGCTGGATAACCCGAGGCTCATAGTCGGGTTCGTTGCCACGAAGTGTGCGTTCTGGAGGAGAAACGCAGGATTCGGGCAAATTTCCAGAAACGCAGTTCTTGCGTTGGGCTGAAGTTCGGCTATTCCGCAGATATGCTCGCCGCATGGATCTTCTCCTTCGTCGTGCAGCGTTTTTCTTCGCTTGTTTCAACGCCTTGGCCGCGGCGTCGTCGGCGTTGATTGGGCTTTCCTCCGACATAGGTCTCTTTTGACCTATTATGCGCCGTAATGATACGGGGGAGGAATCTTCAACTCGCAGAGCGAGTTTAAGGTCTTGGCCAAAAGAGAGGGCTCTCTTTGGCATCTCAGCAGCAGTGGTGACCTCCTTAGAGGTCTTGTGGGTATCACGCCGAGCTTTAGGGCTAAGCGACCCAGAGGAGAGAACCTCCTCGAACTTGGCTTGGTCGAACTCTACGACGAGAGTTTCGACGGTGGTTCCGGTGAGGTGGACGTCGGATTGCGCCACCACTTCCTCATCAGAGAAGCTAGTCCCCAACAGAGTCGCCATCTTTTGTTTGTTGGAAATTTGCAGTAAAAAGACAATGAAAGAAAATTTGAT
>BQKN01048775.1:0-15885 GCA_022839385.1 Asparagus kiusianus | reverse complement strand
GAAACGCTTTTACGACGAAATGCTTTTACGGCGAAACGCTTTTTGGGGTGTCTCCAAGGTTGTTACACGGCGAAACGCTTTTACGACGAAATGCTTTTACGGCGACATGCTTTTTGGGGTGTCTCAAAAGTTGTTACACGGCGAAACGCTTTTACGACGAAATGCTTTTACGGCGAAACGCTTTTTGGGCAGCCCCCTAGGCCTCCTTGGTGGCTTATAAATAGACCCCTTGGGTCTCCATTCTCTTGGCCTTGGTTTTGGGAGAGAAATTTCTGATCTTGAGCTTTAGCCTTTGAGATCTGAAATTTCAGAGAGGAGTGGCGAAGCCCTGCCGGAGTGAGGAGTCGGAGTTTTTAAGAGAGCGGCGAAGCCCTGCCGGATCAAGGAGTCTCCTTCTTCATTCTTCACCCCCTTGTCTTTTCCCTTAGTGTTGCCCTATAGCGGTGATACTAAGAAGAGCGAATATCTCGATCATCCGAGATAGGAGCTGTTGGTTTCCATATCCCCTCGAGGATAGACGAAACTCTGCCGGATTCTTCCGGAACAGATCTTGATCGACCAGCGGTCCACGGATATCGACATCCCCGTCACAGGCCAAAAACCCACGCAAGCAAGCACCGATAAACGGGACTTGCGTTTATTTTCGAGAGAGTTGTAATCTTAATTTCTTTGTTATTTGATTCATTGTAACGACTGAAGTTTTAATGAAATCAGTAATGAAGGCAACTTTCGACGAAAACAAGCTGGCGACCACAGTGGGAGCCAACGATCTCGCCGCCGAGATCGTCGTGACGCAACCGGCCTTCAAGATCCGAGTGAACGAAGAGATTGAATACGAGTTCGATCAGAAGAAGTTTGAAGAGTACCTCTCTTCCTCCTCCTCCAGCTCCGCATCCCCGAACCGGCGCAAGAAGACATCCTCTTCCAAGAACGTTCGTGGGACTTCCAGCTCCAAGATCCAAGAGTCCGCTGCCGCCGCTGCCTTTGCACCACATAACGTGGTCAAGACTGCAGCTCAAGCTCTCCCTCCCGTCTCAAAGGTGATGATTGAGGACACTCCAGCTCTATCGAAGAGGACTCGCCAAAGGCGGCGCCAACGTCTCGCCCTACAACAAGCCAAAGCCGCTGAATCAACGGACGGGATCCACTACAACGAAGATCTAAAGTCCAGGTACCGCCAGGAACAACTCCGGAAAATAACCCACTCCTCCTCCAAAACAGAAACGAACGAATGGGTTCGTGTGAAGAGGAACCGCTCTACTCTTGAGGAGCGCATCAGGAAGCGTAAGGCATTGCTTGCGCATGCCCGAGCCCTACTGCAAAAGGCGGAGGGAATACAGAAAGAAGAAGTGGCCAAAAGGCCATTAACTAGCAAATGGGTGTGGTTCCCAAAACCAACGCCTCAAACACAAAAGGAAGGAGTTGCTGCCCAAGTTTTGCCAACACCAGCACCTTCAACCAAGATGGGTGGAGTCGTCACCCGAAGTTCATCCAAATCAGAGGTGGTTCCTCCTGTTCCGGCGCCTTCAACGGAGCCAGGTAAAAACAGGGACCCTTCAACTTCCAAAGTTTCCCTGAAAGGTCGCCTCGGCCCTCTACCAGAGAATCGAGGAAGAGTACCTGTTAAGGAAAGACTGGGGCCATTGAAGGGTCCCCAAGTTCCAAATCAGCCCGGGGGTCGTTTCAATCCCCCCAAGAAAATTGACAAAGGGAAATCCCCTATCACCGACTGCATCGGATTGTGAGTCGAATTAGAAGAGCCCGTTCAGTTTATACGCTCGTAAAAGCGTAAAATTGAACGGGCCACTCTTGAAAAATCAAACAAGGCATCTCATCCCCGAAGGGAGGCACACTCATCTGAGGATGAGAGTGTTATATCGGGGAACACATACCAACATTCTGTAGGTTGCTCCAGCTACAAAGCTGATGAGTTGTACTACAGAGCTGGGGGTATGGAAAAACCCCGAAAAAGATGTATGCAGGATATGGAGCCCCGATGCCCATGTGCAAACATCATTAAGGCGGTGCTGTCCGAGTGTTGTTGTAACGGTCCTCCAAGAAGAATTTCGGTGTTCGAAAGACTCTCCAAGCCGAGGTATTTCCACAAGAAGAAATTGCTCCGCCGGGAAGACGAGTATCCAAGAGTGTCGGTTAACATGACCGGCAGGGGAAATTCAACACAACCCTTCAGCATAGAACAACTTGCCGAGATATCCCGGTGCATGACGCGGTTGCGGCCCGGAACCAGCGGCCAAAAGAATTACCAAAGGGTACCAATTGGGCTCTCCTTAGAAGAAGAAGAGTCAGAGGCTGATTCGGACTCTTGCTCGGCGGTGGCATCCGATGACACGGTTTCGAGTGCAGGCCAACCATACGAATCACTAATGATCAGTGCTGAACAAGTGTCCAAGATACTTGAAGAAGCCCTGGCCAAGCAGAAGGAGAGCTTCAAATTCGAAATGGAGATGACCCTGCAGCGGATGAGGGAGATGCACGACCAACAAATCGCGGCGCTGACGGTTCACCAAGGAGAGCCCGGTCGTCGCAATACTCCAAATCAAGAAGAAAATGAACGGGAGGCAGATAATATCAATATCCCTCCTGTCAACACCGACAATGGGGGTGGTCCCGCAGAAGATAATGCCAAAGAGGACCACGTCACCTCTCCCAGAAGCCACTCAAAGGCCGAGACGAGCGATGACAGGAAGATGAAGGACCTGGAGAGCAAAATCAACGCATTGATGAGTGCTCAAGAGGTAAAAAGATCCGGTATACCCTGCCCATACCCAAGGGAGTGGGAATCGATCCCATATCCGGCAAAGTTTAATCTAATTAACTTTACGCCGTTTGATGGGAAGGGTTCCCCTACTCAACACTTAATCTATTTCAAGTCTCATTTAGGAATTATTTCCGGAAATGAGCCCCTCATGGTGCGGTCATTCATCGGCACTCTTCGCGGAGCTGCCTTCGATTGGTATCGCCGTCTCAAGCCCGGGAGCATCAACGGCTGGGATGACATGGAGGACATGTTTCTAACAAATTTCTTTGATGATGACACCGAGGTTTCAATCGGCACGCTGTTCGACGAAAAACAAAAGAACGGCGAGACGGTTGAAAACTTCGTGAAAAGATTCCGGAACAAAGCTATGAATTGCAGGGATCCGGTCAGCGAGGACTTCATCCTCGAAACTTGTCACAACAACTTGACGCTCGATATCCTTGAAGCCATGGGAATGGCGCCGTCTAAAACCTAGAAGGATTTGAAGATGCGGGGAGAGCGAGCCGAGCGATTCCTCAAGAGAAAGAAGGCGGAGAGAGGGCAAATACCCAATAATGCCCCGCAACCAAATTTTACCCCCAAGGGTAAAGGGAAGGCGCATGCAAATGCGGTGGTCGCAAATCAAGTCTTTGAGGTGCAAGCACAGCCGCAACAGCCGCAACAACCACAGCAGCCGCAACAGCAGCAACAGCGGGCGCCTCAACAACCCAGGTGGCAGCAACAGCCCCAGAAGCAAAAGGTTGGGGAGCCGAGGTTCCCAAAAGTCTACTCATTCAAAGAGGATGAAATCCCGGGTATCTTCAAATACCTCGTGGAGAACAACAAGATCAAGCTGCCGCCGATTCAGGATCAAGAAGATGCCAAGAGGGTCAATGATCCGAAATACTGCGCATTCCACCGAGCGGTGCACCATCCTACCAAGGTATGCTACGCTCTCAAAGATAAGATTCAGGCCCTAATCGATGTTGGGGTTATTACTATGAAGAAGCCCAAAGAGAAGAAGGTGGGTGTAAATACCGTGTCCATTAGCTTTGGATCTGTTCCCTCGAGTTGGTTCCAACACGAGTCGGTGATCAAAGCGGCGGTGAAGACGGTGAACGATGATCCGCACCAACAGCGTCAGAAAGGGCTTGTGCCACACACAGCCCCAAATGGCGAGATCTTGTGGGTTCATCCGGACTTGATCGGAGATGAACAATGGGCCACGACCTCTTCCCTAAAGAACAAGAAGAAGTCGAAGAGGAAGGGCAAATCCTGTTGCGGGGCCTCTGCTATACCGAGGGTGGATGACGACAAAATTCCGACCTTCCCGCTATCTGAAGACGAGCAAGAAGCTTTTGCAACCCGAAGCGGGAACGAGTATCATTTCAAGTATCCGGACGCTACCGAGCAGTTGGGTACCAAAACCCCACCTTCCAAGACGCTGTCATTACTGGGGATTTCAGCAATTCCCCCAACACCTGCGGTGGCTACGGAGAGAATCCCGCAGAAGGATAAGGGAAAAGAGCCTCTACGTTAAGAAGTTCAGAACCCGAGGCAGTCTCGATTCAATCATCCGATTAGGAGAGATAAACCGGGGAATACGAGCTCTCAGCCCCACTTCGACATTATGGCGCAATTGGCCAACATCCCGGCCCGGATAACTCTACACGAGTTGCTGCGGTTGTCAAAGGATACACGGAAAGCACTACAAGAAGCCTTGAGTGATTCCGAAGCCTTCTTGACTCGGATCAAACCATCTTCCGAAGAACCAGAATCATTAGCCCAACAATGCAATCTGGCGGCACATCACTTCCCCTGCATCTCTTTCACCAAGGAAGATATGCAGACGAAGAACTCAAAGCATGATAGGCCCTTGTATTTCACCGGGCATATTGGCTCCAGCGTTGTCAACCGGATCCAAGTTGATCCGGGTTCCGCTGTTAGCATCATGCCATTCCGATTGATGCATCATCTCGGAATCCCGACTAGCAAATTAGCGTCCACTGGCACGACGATTTACGGATTCAACACCAGCGGGTCCAAACCCTTGGGGAAGATCCGAATCAAATGCCAGATTGGGGATTTGAAGTCGGAAGTAACATGCTATGTGATTGACGCGGAAACTTCCTATAATTTACTGTTGGTTCGACCTTGGATCCACGGTAACCTTATAGTCCCGTCAACTCTACATCAATGCCTCAAATATGTGGGCACAGATAATGAAGTCAAGACGGTGGTCGCGGATAAGCAACCGTTTAAGGGATTGGAGAATTACTTCACCGATTCCCTTTTGTACGGCGCTGAATCCGATACTGAACCATCGGCCCAAGGAACGGACAGCGGAGATGAAGCTGATACCGAACCAGGGTTTGATTATGATGGCGGTTTTGTTTTAAATGACATTGTACCCATTGTAATCAATCTTGACGATGATGAATCATCGGAAGATAGTTGTAATTGGCAACTTGCCGAAGAACTATCAATAAACGATGATTTAGAGTACTCGACGGGTCTCGATGATATCACTAACGAACTCTATGCTAACCCTGATTTGTATATGCCTCTTCAATCATTTTGCTTGACGAAGAAGCAGGTACACGACCCTTGCGGAACAACGCTCATCATCCCCGCAGGGATTGGGGGTGGAAAGGAGGTCGTCTACGGCAAGGGAAGAGCATCTCCGATACCCGACCACTTCATGGAAGAGGAAGACGACGATGATAAACCGGCCCGTCATCTGTCCAGATACGATGCGAAAGCGCGCAACATGATGGAAAGGCACGGGTATGACTTCAAGCTCGGGGAGGGTCTTTTCTTTGGTCGAGGTCCACGGGTTCCACCCCGGATGGCCTATGTACCGAAGGGAAAACCCGATGATTATTATCGCCACAGAAGAGGTCTAGGCTATGTCTCATCAGATGATGAGTGTGGCTGGCAAATTATCGGCCAAATTGCTAACAAGACTAGGAAGGGATATTCTTCCGACTCTTCGGGTTGGGATTCCGACGCTAGTCTTGGTGATGTGTTTAAGAAGCTAATGTCAAACATGGTCACGGTCGATCCAACGACAATGGAAGAAGATGACGAGATGCCAACATGGGAAGACCCGTGGGTTCATCACTTGAACATGCAGTACGGCGATCGGTTCGAGCAAAGAGAGCCTCCTACCAAAGACCAAGTCGTTCAGGTGAATATGGGAACCGAGGAGAATCCAAAGCCAATATTCAACAGCGACAGCCTCCTACCTGAGGAGAAGGAGGAGTTGATTTCTCTTATCCGAGAGTACATCGACGTGTTCGCCTGGAATTATGAAGACATGCCAGGTCTCGATCCAAACGTAGCGGTGCATCGTCTCAACATTAAACCGGATGTCAAACCAGTCAAACAACAACAAAGACGGTTTCGTCCGCAAATAATGGAGGCGATCGAAGCTGAGGTTAAAAAGCTCATCGACTCAGGATTCATTCGGGAGGAGCAACATCCCGAATGGCTTGCCAATATTGTCCCAGTTCTTAAGAAGAACGGGAAGATCAGGATATGCATCGACTTCAGGGATCTCAATACAGCCTGTCCAAAAGATGATTTTCCTCTCCCCATCACGGATGTTATCATCGACAACACGTGTGGGTTTGAGAGGATGTCTTTCATGGATGGTTTCTCTGGTTACAACCAGATAAAGATGCATCCAGATGATGAGAAGCACACTGCATTTAGAACACCTCTCGGCGTATTCTGCTACACAGTCATGCCCTTCGGCTTGAAGAATGCAGGTGCTACATATCAGTGAGCCATGTCGAAGATCTTTCAGGAGCATCTCCGAAAGACCGTCGAATGCTATGTGGACGATTTGGTCGTGAAAAGTCGTAATAAAAATGATCACATCAAAGACTTGAAGACCATGTTCGACTTGATGCGGGCCCATCAGTTGAAGATGAATCCCACCAAGTCTTTCCTCGGAATGGCTAGTGGTAAATTCCTGGGGTTCGTCGTTACCACCAAAGGTATTCACATCGACCCGGATAAAGTAAAGGCGATCAATGAATTGCAACCTCCGAGAAACCTCAAGGAGCTCAGAGGACTGCAAGGCGATTGGCGTATATCCGTCGGTTTATCTCGAACCTTTCGGGGAAATGCCAACCGTTCTCCAGGCTCACAAAGAAGGGCGTGTCATTCGTATGGGACAACACTTGTCAAAAGGCATTCGAGAGTATTAAAGAATATCTCTCGAAACCTCCCGTACTCGTTGCACCGAAATCGGGCAAACCGTTCTTGATTTATGTCAAGGCGACGAGCCACTCATTAAGTGCATTGCTTGCACAAGATGACGATAACGGTCACGAGCAGGCGGTATATTACTTAAGCCGAACCATGGTAGGCGCAGAATCTCGATATCCCATGATTGAGAGAGAATGCCTCGCCCTAGTGTTCGCCATCCAAAAGATGCGGCATTACTTGGTCGGACAGACCATCTATGTCATCTCTAAGGTTAACCCGGTCCGAGTGTTCATGACTCAACCGGCGTCCATGAGCTGGCGGTTAGCGAAGTGGGCTTTACTCTTGTCCCAATACGATCTGCACTTCAAACAGCAGAAGTCGGTAAAAGGGCAAGCCATCTGCGATCTCCTGGCATCTAATCCAACTACGGACGCCGCCGAGATATACGACGACTTACCTGATGAAACCCACGAAGTCAACGCAACTTCGCACCAACAAGTGTGGCGTTTGTACTTCGACGGTGCTTCACGGGCAGCTAATGTCACAAGTGCTCCTGAATGTTCTAAGGTCTCCTCCGGAGTGGGAGTTGTCTTAGTTTCCCCGGGAAAACATGTGATGCCTCGAGCCTACTCATTAACTGAGCCGTGCTCGAATAATGTGGCAGAGTATAACGCACTGATTATAGGACTCAACTTCGCCAAGGAGCTGGGGGTTGAGTATCTCGAAGCTTTCGGCGATTCTCAACTAATCGTCAAACAGGTCCAAGGGGAATACGAAGTTCGAAGTCAGGATCTAATCCCGTATCACAAGATGGCGGTGGAACTGGCGGAATCATTTGAAGGGTTCTTCATCGAGCACGTTCCGCGGTTGCAGAACACTTACGCGGATGCATTAGCAGCTTTAGCTGTATCCTTGGCACAGCCTCCCGGAACAGAGCAGTTTGTTACGGTAAGAACTCACCAACTCTTAGTGCCACTTCACGATGAAGACGACAAGGAAGAGGAAGTTCAGGAGGTGCACACAACTCAGGCTGAGTTCGAGCCCCGGGATTGGCGCTTCCCCATCATCGATTACGTCCTACATGGGATCTTGCCAGAAGACGTGAAGGAGAGGGAGTCGATCAGACGAAGAGCTCTAAGATTCTACTATAATACGGAGAATCGAACGCTATACCGCAGGGGGTATGATGGCATGCTGCTGCGTTGCTTATCGACCAAAGAAGCTGAAGAAGTGCTTAAAGAGGCACATGAAGGAGAGTGCGGTGCACACCAACCTGGTCCCAAGCTTTATGATCGCATCAGGAGAATGGGATACTTTTGGCCCTTCATGATGTATGAGGCAATCGTATACGCCCGGAAGTGTCACGCATGTCAAGTGCATGCGAATTACATGCACCAACCTCCGGAGCATCTGCATCCTTCGGTTACGTCATGGCCGTTCGAGACTTGGGGAATGGACATTGTTGGTCCTATAAATCCCCCTTCGGTTAAAGGCGATCGGTTCATCCTGGCGATCACTGATTACTTCTCCAAATGGGCTGAAGCAGTCCCACTCTGAGAAGTCAAGACGAGCAACGTCATTGCATTCATCAAGCACCATATCATCTACAGACATGGTGTTCCAAGGCGAATCATACACGATAATGGTCCTCAATTTATCAGCAACGCCTTCATAAGGTTCTGCGAAAAGTTCAAAATTCAGGACATCTCGTCAACGGCTTATAATCCCACAGCAAACGGATTAGCTGAAGCCTTTAACAAGACTATCATAAAGCTCTTGTCAAAGCTTGTGAAAAATAACAAGCGAGATTGGGATGATAAGCTCGGTGCGGCTCTATGGGCCTATCGTACCACGGTGCGTACACCAACCGGCGCAACCCCGTATTCATTGGTATACGGATGTGAAGCCGTTCTCCCTTTGGAAATCCAAATTCCATCTCTTCGGATCGCTCTTGCAACCCAGATGACGGCCGAGGAACAACATCAAAAACGCCTAGAAGAACTCGAAATGCTCGATGAAAAGCGCTTGGAAGCTCAGCAGCATATTGAGTTTTACCAAGCCAGAATTTCTCGAGCCTTCGACAAAAAAGTTCGACAAAGGAGTTTTAAGGAAGGGGATTTGGTCTTGACTGAAAGACATCCTATGATCCTTAATTCCAAGAAGAAAGGCAAATTCGAACCCAAATGGGAAGGACCGTTCGTAGTGGAAACAATCTACTCGAACGACGCTTATCGTCTAGTCACCAAAGATGGTGACCGGCTCATGATGCCAATAAATGGCAAATTTCTGAAGAGATACTATCCTTAGTATCCTAAGAAGAATTGAGGTACCGGGAAGTTCCCGGAAGAATACCACATCGGGGTATTCATAGGGATAACCCGGTCGCTGATGAACAAGAAATCAATATTCGAATTCTGAATATTCTTGTTTGTCAGAATCTAACTCTCACAAGCACTCTTTTGCTGAGATAAGATCTAATCATTCAATGGATTAATCTTTCCTCACAAAACTTTCAGTGATGTTTGACTACTCATAGTCTCCACCACACAATTCCCACTTGGTCAAACCTTACTACAGTTAGGACCAAAGCCAAATTCCCCTCTCGATTCGTCCAAAGAACGAGAGGTCCACAAATCGATCGATCAAACCCTTCTAAGGTTAGGGTCGTTCTCAAATTTCCTACTTGGTCAAACCTTACTACAGTTAGGACTACAACCAAAATCCCCTCTCGATTCCCTTAATGAACGAGAGGTCCACTTTCAATTCGAATAACCAAACCTTACGACAGTTAGGGTTATCCGAATCTTTTCGATTCTCGGAGTGGAGATCCCACTCCTAGTTTCACCTGTCGGATTCTGGGGGTGGAGATCCTACCCCGAGTTTTCTTTCCTGCTGAAGATAGAATATAAAATTCTTCCTCTTCAGAGTCAAATGACCAAACCTTACGACAGTTAGGGTCGTTTGAACCTTTCGATTCGATAATCAAACCTTACGACAGTTAGGATTATCCGAATCTTCTCGATTCTCGGAGTGGAGATCCCACCCCTAGTTTCACCTGTCGGATCCTGGGGGTGGAGATCCTACCTCGAGTTTCCTTTCCTGCTGAAGATAGAATATAAAATTCTTCCTCTTCAGAGTCAAATGACCAAACCTTACGACAGTTAGGGTCGTTTGAACCTTTCGATTCGATAATCAAACCTTACGACAGTTAGGATTATCCGAATCTTTTTGATTCTCGGAGTGGAGATCCCACTTCTAGTCTCCCACTTTCCTCTGTCTTTGCTTTTAGAAAAGACAGAGATAAAGTCAGCGCCTAACACGCGTTGCCGGGTAGTCTTTCCCGTGAGAAAGACGAAGTCTATGTATTCAAAATCATAGCACTAAGTCTAAGAGAAGCAATTTTCTTAGCACAACGTTACATGCGGAACGGATTTAGACAATCCGCATACTAGCCCGATTCAAACGGTAATCGGTAAAGGCAAATCAAATCCGTTGAGGGCTGGGGGTTTGCCAAAAACCCCAAAGTCTATACCTAACACGTATAGCCGGTTTGAAATCTTTCACCGATTGAAAAAAGTTACCAGGGTATAAACCTGGGGAATTTTATCCCGAAGCCTAAGGAGGGATAAGTCTATACCTAACACGTATAGCCGGTTTAAAATCTTTCGCCGATTGAAAAAAGTTACCAGGATCTAAACCTGGGGAATTTTATCCCGAAGCCTAAGAAGGGATAAGTCATCGCCTAATACGCGGTGCAGGGTGCCCGTTTCCCTATAAGAAATGGTGAAGTCTATGAATTCAAGTCATAGCATTGAGGGCTGGGGGTGTACCAAAACATCCTGTGAAAAGAAGCAAATACGGAGTCTCTAATAAAAGATCAAGACAAAAGCATACAACAACAAGTTCGTCAACCCGAAGGCAGCTGACGACTAAGAATATGAGACTCTAAACCGGAGAGCCTGTCCATATAGCTCTGCTCGAACTCCGCCTGCAGGCTAGCCCGGACAGAATCTTCAGAATTGCTTAAGACCTCCGCGGCTTCATTTTGCAGCTTCATCAAGCCCTCCTTTGTCGATCCCAGCTTATCAAGCGTCCACTCACGAGAACGCTCTAATGCAGCTAGGTCCTCGGTGATAAGAGCAGCAGACTCCTCGGCACGACTCAAAGCGTCCTTCAACTTAGCTATCTCTTCATGGCTGGAATCCAAGGAGCTGAGTAACTCGGCTTTACCGGCATCCTTCCTCGCTAGTGAAGCCATCAGCTGAGCCACAGAATGCTCACGGGATCGAAGCTCGCCGTCAATGGAAGATCTAAGGTCACGCCACTGCATCAGCCTATCCTCCACCTGGGAGGATACAAAAGAGGAAGCTCCACCAGCCTTCAACTCCCTCAGCTCACGGATCTCTGATTCCAGAACGGCAAACTCAGCAATGAAGGAATCGGCCAATTCGGGATGCCCCTCTTCTCTCATCATCATCATGTGACGAGAAAAGGAACGTCTGAACTGGTCGAAACAGCATTCTTTGTGAAGAAGCTTCTCGATCATGCCGTTATGAAAAGCGGTAAAGAGGCCAAGGTCCATACGAAAAACATCTCTGTCTGGATCGGTGTCGGCCAAAAGGACGCGGACACGCTCATACAGAGAAGAGCGAGATCCTGCAAGTAGCGATATGGAAAATTGAGGGATTATACAAGACAATCAGAAAACCCGAAGGAGAAATTCGAGGTATACCTATACCGGCAGAAGTCCCTTCGGGTTGAGATCCGACAGAATCCGAAATGACGACAGGAGTGGCCATGGGGGGTGTATCAACCCTCGTGGGCAAATCAGTCGTACTACTCGGTGGAGGTGGGGAAACACCCGAAGCTATAGCAGCATCAGGTACAGCGCCTGGTCCTATAGTTACACTTCTTTATTAGCCAAAATGGGAATTTAGGCAAGTAAAGAAAAGTGAGATCGGATATGTACCTGCGAATGAATCACTCCCAAAGAATGGTCTCGTAGTGCCCCCAGAAGTCTGTTCGGCCAACATATCGGCCAACAGTCCGGAGTCAGGTTTTGAGAAAACTGGTGCAGGGACATATTCCCGCTCTTCGAAAACTCCATCCCCAGCTGGCTTTTCCGTAGCAGCGCCCGCAGCAGGGACGGAAGAACATGGACCAGTGGACTCAGCACCATCTACTGGCTCGAGGTCAATATTTAAGTCAATGCCCAAGGAACCATCACGAAGAGCGTTGCACATTTCTTGCATGAAGCAATCCATGTGATCGGATCCAGGGAATACCGGATCTGGTGGGAGCTCACCCTCTTCAAAGATCCCTGAGACATAGAACATGATCATGAATCCCAAAGGTAAATCACTCCAAAGCAGCGAAAATATATTTGAAAGATATTACCTTCCTCACCATTGGCAATGTCGCCTAAGTTCGCTCCACAAGAACGCTGGCTGACGGAGGGTTTGTGAGCAGTCTTCTTCCTCTTCGAAGTACCAACCCTCCTAGAACCAACAGGCTGGTCACACGTCTCAGCATGCGTGGGAGCTCGGGCGTTAAGCCCTGAGTTCGTATAACGAGAAGTGAGCAACTCATGATCATCAACTGTCCTACCTAAGGCGATAATGGTTAGGAAAGAAAATCAAGGGGACATGACAAACCTGCATCAAGTGTTTCTTGGTCGGTGTCTACGCCCGCGTAGTCCTCCTCAAAAGTCCCGTTGTAATCTTCAGGAAGAAGTTCTCCATCAGCATTGTCTGGAAGAGAAGATTGGGCGGGCCTCTTTCCCTGCTTTCGAGCAAGCTCAGCCTTGCGAGCAGCCATCATAGCAGCATGCACCAAGTGCTCAGACTCTAACTCTGAAAGACTCCTTACACGTACGGAATCATTAGCAGAGAGGAACCATTTGCAGCTAAGGAAACTGATCATTGGCTTGCATTTATACGAAGGAAGAACGAACTGAGCCCCGGTGCAACCCACCATTGTCCATAACCATGCCCGTACGCCGTCGACGAGCCCTCCCTCAACATACAAACCACGGCTCGGATTCCCAACGTATAGTTGGTCATAGCCAAACTGACGAGCGAAGCGGCAAGGAAGGTAAGGCTCTATATGGCACCGGTTCTTTACCCGGAGGACTAGATACCCGACACGGATATTCACCAGCCAGCGGAAGCAACCGACATCAAGAGTGGTCCTGTCAGTTCGGGGTTTCTCCACATCAGCCAGCACATCACCGTAACGGCCCGAGAAATGGGGAAAGCACTTGAAGAACTCCCAGCTCCGGCGGACTTGGAGTTCTTGTTGTACGTCATTAAATTTCTTCCCAATCCATCTACTCTTCTCCAGCAGCTGTATGAAAGGAACGGGAGCATCAACAGCATTGGGTGCTGACATCAGATTAGGGCGGTGAAGCACGAGCCACGCCATCAGATAAGCGTAAGGAAGCTCAACCTTAGGACAAAGAAGCTCGGTCGACGGCTTAGGACCCATTTGGGTAAAGCTGTTAACTACACCCCTAAGTCCGCAATGGATGCTGGCGACCATCGCTGGAAGCAGAGAAAGCTCCCTCCCATAAGCTAGTTGGACCGCAGGGAAGAGTACTTCGAGAGGTAGGGCATCGGAAGACTGATACGGAACAACACACTTCTTCAGCCAAAGAGCAAGGTAGCCAGCTAATAGAGACCGAGGTTCAATAGACTTCTGTGCATGACAGAGGAATGAACGAAACTTAGTTCCAGCTGGAAAGGCACCCTCGGCACTAGCGGTGGTGTAAGAACGGGTCTCGTTCTTCTCCATTAACTCGTTAATAGCGGCAGGAGTCAAGATGTCTAACTCGTGTATGGGCTCCCCGGAATCATTCTCCAAGTTAGGGAACAGGTAAAGAGCAAACTGCTTCAGGCTTATCTTCCTCTTCGTCTTTGCTGGAGGGGAAGTCAAAAACAAGGAGGTATGATAGTGGCACGTGAGGTCCCAGAGGGTGTCATACATGTCGGGAGTATCTTTCTTCAAACACTCCAAATGCTGGTTTGAAGGAAAGTACTCCTGATATGGGCAATCCCCCATCGGAAGGCCCGAAATATGGTGCATCTCGTGTAGAGCCAATCCTAGCTCTCCGCCGCTGGTTAAGAAGGTGTTGCTATCAGGTATATATGTCTCTAGCAACGCCAAGAAGTGGCGACAGCTGACTGGGAGTCCGTGCATAGTGGCTCGTATGGGCACATACAACCCACTGGTCTTCAAGTCCATCTCCCATCGCCCTAAGACGTAGCTGGTCAAGCGCGTCCACCACCCCTTGGCTAGTGAGGAAACCCAACCGTAGCATCTGTATTCTGGGTGAGGTAACCGTCTCCCAAGCTGAGCCAGACGATTCCTTACGGTGGGAGCAGCTACCGATACCTCGCCTGGGGGTGCGGTGTCAAGACCCATGATCCCGGGTCGAAGACCGCAAACAGAATGATACCCGACGGAACCAGGACTATTATGGTGAGAAACATATCCGCACTGAACTTGGTTAGCAACATCGGTAAGAGGCCAGGACATCTGTCGCCCCACAGCCTGTCTCTCCAAGTGGGTAAAAGAACATTGGCGAGGAATAGAGGGGATGTACAAAAGAGCCCCTTCGTCCAGAGTCAACCAGTGTTCCTCAGCAAGAGTCAATGCAACGGGATCCTCAGCGTGATCTCCAAACAGGAAGTCGGGCTTCTTTAAGGCCTCAGTAGAAGTAGCATCTGCGGTAAGGGGAGCATCCGTGATTAGGTGGCGTAAACAATGACGCCCACCCTCTCGTATTAAGCGACGGAATTCGTCAGAACGATCAATGTCGAACTGAGGGAGTGGGTCAATGATCTGCCTGGTGGAAGCCAAAGAGAATACTTCTCTACTACAACCAGTAGGGGTATGGTGAGGGAGGCTACCCCCGGGAAACTCGACTGCAGCAAAGCATGAAAGCGGAGTCAATAAATCCGCGTCATAAAGGCGAGACGAGATTATTCGCGAGATAATCGGAGAGACGATTTCGAGTATCCTACACCGAGAGGACGGTATGCGTGATAACACACACCGACCTGTAAGGTGTAAGACGACACGAGATCGCCCCGATATATCCGAAGACTTGAATTGGCTAAGCAAAATAAGTCTGAAACCTTAACCCCTGCGGGAGGGGTGTCGGTTCTTCCTTCATGACCCGCGAGAGGTCAATCCGGGATACAGAAATGCGAATTCTCACCCCCGAAGAAAGAGGCCACTGGTGACGATGTCGCCGGAGCCTCCTCCTCGTTAGGCTGAGGGCGGGAGTGACTCCTGGAAGGTCGAAGTCGACGAGAAGACATCGCGAACCTGCAATAAAAGGCAATACGTCAGGTACGATATACAAACACGAAATATTGAAAAGGAAAATTAAGCACTTAAACTAAAATCCTATGAATAAATAGGATTTCATAGTTAAAATCTAATTAAACCTACAAATTTCGTATGCGCGAAACGGCGATTGCCGTTTTCGCGGTGAATTTCGGCGAAATACCCAAAATACCCCCCCGTGTTCAAGGCCAAATTCAGGTCAAGGACACGCGTGATACGGGTTATGGTCATCGTATTCGATCATTTAGCACCCCGGTACCCTATAATTTTGGTCAAATTTTGCAAATAAGCCCTTTTGCAAAATCTGGTCAATTTTACATAAAAGCCCCTCCACAAACTTTTGGTTTTGTATCCACATGCCTTTACCAAAAATTCAATCAGGAGTTTGGGGTCTAGACTCCATAAATTTCAGTCTCAAATTCGTGGCCTTTTTGCAAATAAGCCCCCGAAAATTTTTTAGTGGGCTGTTTTGCAAATAACCCCCTCAAACAACTCTTCAACCCTTTTGCCTAAAGCACCCAATTTCCTCATCAAATGGGCTTGAATCAAAACCCCAA
>BQKN01048773.1:0-11325 GCA_022839385.1 Asparagus kiusianus | reverse complement strand
GCCATACTGCATGTTTAAGTGATGAACCCACGGGTCTTCCCATATCGACATCTCATCATCTTCTTCTATTGTCGCTGGATCAACCGTGACCATGTTCGACATTAGCTTCTTAAACACTTCACCAAGACTAGCGTCAGAATCCCAACCCGAAGAGTCGGAAGAATATCCCTTCCTAGTCTTGTTAGCAATCTGGTCGATGATTTGCCAGCCACACTCATCATCTGATGAGACGTAGCCTAGCCCTCTTTTGTGGCGATAGTAATTATCGGGTTTCCCCTTCGGTACATAGGCCATCCGGGGTGGAACTCGTGGACCTCGACCAAAGAAAAGACCCTCTCCGATCTTGAAGTCATAGCCGTGCATTTCCATCATGTTGCGCGCTTTCGCATCGTATTTGGATAGATGACGGGCTGCTTTATCGTCGTCGTCTTCCTCTTCCAAGAAATGGTCGGGTATCGGAGATGCTCTCCCTTTGCCGTAGACGACCTCCTTTCCACCCCCAATCCCGGCGGGGATGATGAGCGTTGTTCCGCAAGGGTTGTGTACCTGTTTCTTCGTCAAACAAAATGATTGAAGAGGCATATATAAATCAGGGTTAGCATAGAGTTCGTTGGTGATATCATCAAGACCCGTCGAGTACTCTAAATCATCGTTTATTGATAGTTTTTCAACAAGTTGCCAATTACAACTATCTTCCGATGATTCATCATCGTCAAGATTGATTACAATGGGTACAATGTCGTTTAAAACAAAACCGCCATCGTAATCAAGCCCTGGTTCGGTATCAGCTTCATCACCGCTGTCCGTTCCTTGGGCCGATGGTTCAGTATCGGATTCAGCGCCGTATAAAAGGGAATCGGTGAAGTAATTCTCCAATCCCTTGAACGGTTGCTTATCCGCGACCACCGTCTTGACTTCATTATCTGTGCCCACATATTTGAAGCACTGATGCAGAGTTGACGGGACTATAAGGTTACCGTGGATCCAAGGCCGACCCAACAGCAAATTATAGGATGTTTCCGCGTCAATCACATAGCATGTGACCTCCGACTTCAAATCCCCGATCTGGCACTTAACTCGGATCTTCCCCAAGGGCCTAGACCCGCTGGTGTTGAATCCGTAGATCGTCGTGCCAGTGGACGCTAATTTGCTAGTCGGGATTCCGAGATGATGCATCAATCGGAATGGCATGATGCTCACAGCGGAACCCGGATCGACTTGGATCCGGTTGACAACGCTGGAGCCAATATGCCCGGTGAAGTACAACGGCCTATCATGATTGGAGTTCTTTGTCTGCATGTCTTCTTTGGTAAAAGAGATGCAGGGGAAATGATGCGCCGCCAAATTGCATTGTTGAGCTGAGGACTCCGGTTCTTCGGAAGATGGCTTGATCCGAGTCAAGAAGACTTCGGAATCACCCAAGGCTTCTTAAAGTGCTTTCCGAGTATCCTTCGACAACCGCAGCAACTCGTATAGAGTTATCCTGGCCGGGATGTTGGCCAATTGCGCCATAATGTCGAAATGGGGCTGAGAGCTCGTATTCCCCGGTTTGTCTCGCCCAATCGGGTGATTGAATCGAGATTGCCTCGGGTTCTGAGCTTCTTGTCGTACGGGCTCTTTTCCTTTATCCTTCTGCGGGATTTTCTCCGTCGCCACCGCAGGTGTTGGGGGAATTGCTAAAATTCCCAACTCCGCCAATGTCTTGGAAGGTGGGGTTTTGGTACCCAACTGCTCGGTAGCGTCCGGATACTTGAAGTGATATTCGTTCCCGCTTCGGGTTGCCAAAGCTTCTTGCTCGTCCTCAGAAAGTGGGAAGGTTGGAATTTTGTCATCATCCACCCCCGGTATAGCAGAAGCACCGTAGCACGATTTGCCCTTCCTCTTCGACTTCTTCTTGTTCTTTGTGGAAGAAGTCCCGGCCCACTGTTCATCTGCGATCAAGTCCGGATGAACCCACAAGATTTCGCCATTTGGGGCTGTGTGTGGCACAAGCCCTTTCTGGCGCTGCTGGTGTGGATCATCGTTCACCGTCTTTACCGCCGCTTGGATCACCGACTCGTGTTGGAACTAACTCGAGGGAACAGATCCAAAGCTAATGGACACGGTATTTGCACCCACCTTCTTCTCCTTGGGCTGTTTCATGGTGATGACCCTAACATCGATCAGGGCCTGAATCTTGTCCTTGAGAGCGTAGCACACCTTGGTAGGATGGTGCACTGCTCGGTGGAATGCGCAGTATTTCGGATCGTTGACCCTCTTGGCATCTTCTTGATCCTGAATCGGCGGCAACTTGATCTTGTTGTTCTCGACCAAGTACTTGAAGATACCGGGGATTTCATCCTCCTTGAACGAGTAAACCTTTGGGAACCTCGGCTCTCCAATCTTTTGCTTCTGGGGCTGTTGCTGCCATCTCGGTTGTTGAGGCGCCCTCTGTTGCTGCTGCTGCGGCTGCTGCGGCTGTTGCTGCTGTTGCGGTTGTGCTTGCATTTCAAAGACTTGATTTGCGACCACCGCATTCGCATGCGCCTTCCCTTTACCCTTGGGGGTAAAATTTGGTTGCGGGGCATTATTGGGTATTTGCCCCCTCTCTGCCTTCTTCCTCTTGAGGAATCGTTCAGCTCGCTCTCCACGCATCTTCAAATCCTTCCAGGTTTTAGATGGCGCCATTCCCATGGCTTCAAGGATGTCGAGCGTAAGGTTGTTGTGGCAAGTCTCAAGGATGAAATCCTCGCTGACCGGATCCCTGCAATTCATAGCTTTGTTCCGGAATCTTTTCACGAAGTTTTCAACCGTCTCGCCGTTCTTTTGCTTCTCATCGAACAGCGTGCCGATTGAAACTTCGATATCATCATCAAAGAAATTGGTTAAAAACATGTCTTCCATGTCATCCCAGCCATTGATGCTTCCAGGCTTGAGACGGCGATACCAATCGAAGGCAGCTCCGCGAAGAGTGCCGACGAATGACCGCACCATGAGGGGCTCATTTCCGGAAATGATTCCTAAATGAGACTTGAAGTAGATTAAATGCTGGGTAGGGGAACCCTTCCCATCAAACGGCGTAAAGTTAATCAGATTAAACTTTGCCGGATATGGGATCGATTCCCACTCCCTCGGATATGGGCAGGGTATACCGGATCTTTTTACCTCCTGAGCATTCATCAATGCATTGATCTTGCTCTCCAGGTCTTTCATCTTCCTGTCCTCACTCGTCTCGGTCTTCGAATGGCTTCGAGGTGAGGTGACATGGTCCTCTTTTGCATTATCTTCTGCGGGACCACCCCCAGTGTTGGTATTGACGGGAGGAATATTGACATTATCCGCTTCCCGCTCATGCTCTTCTGGATTTGGAATATTACGACGACCGGGTTCTCCTTGGTGAACCGTTAACACCGCGATTTGTTGGTCGTGCATCTCCCTCATCCGCTGCATGGCCATCTCCATTTCAAATTTGAAGCTCTCCTTCTGCTTGGCCAGGGCTTCTTCAAGTATCTTCGACATTTGTTCGGCACTGATCATGAGCGATTCATAAGGTTGGCCCACACTCGAAGTTGTGTCGTCGGATGCGACGGCGGAGCAGGTATCAGAATCAGCATCGGATTCCTCTTCTTCTAGGGAAAGTCCCTTGTGTACTCTTGGGTAATTGTTTCGTTTGATGGTTCCCGACCGTAGCCACGTCATGCATCGGGATGCCTCGGCAAGCTGATCCAAGTTGAGACGTGGTGTTGATCCCTCTCTGCCGGTCATGTTGACTGACACTTTCGAGTATTCATCCTCTCGGCGGAGCGATTTCTTCTTGTGGAAACGCTTCGGCTTGGAGAGTCTCTCGAACACAGAGATTCTTGTTGGGGTCTGATCACAGCAACACTCGGACAGCACTGCCTTGATAATGTTGGCACACGGGCAGTGGGACTCCATATCCTGCATGTACCTCTTTCGAGATTTTTCCACACCCCCAGCCCTGTAGTACAGCTCATCAGCTTGATAGCTGGAGCAACCTACGGAGTGCTGGTGGATGTCCCTCGGTATAACACGCTCATCCTCAGACGAGTGTGTTTCCCTTTGGGAATGCAAAACATGGTTAGATTTTTCAAGAGTGGCCCGTTCAATTTTACGCTTTTGGGAGCGTAGAAATCGAACGGGCTCTTTCAGTTCGGCTCGCAGTTCAGTGCGGCCGGTGATAGGGGCTTTCCCTTTGTCAATATTCTTGGGGGGATTGATTCCACCCCCAGTCTGGATTTTAGTTTGGGGACCTTTCAAAGGTCCCAGCCATTCTTTGACGGGTATTCTGCCTCGGTTCTCCGGTAAGGGACCGAGGCGACTCGTCAAAGGAACCTGGGATCTTGAATGATCCCCTTTTTTACCTGGCCCTGTTGAGGGTGCCGGTACGGGAGGAGTAGGCTCTGGTTTGGAGGAACTTCGGGCAATGACTTCACCATTCTTTGCTGGAGGTGTTGGGTTCGCTTTGGGCACCCACACCGATTTGCTCTTGGACGGCGTTTTGACCGCCGTTTCTTGCTGCATCTCTTCCGCCTTCTTTAGGAGGAGCCGGGCATGTGCAAGTAGAGCACGGCGCTTCTTGATTCGCTCCTCGAGCGTGGAGCGGTTCCTCTTGACGCGGATCCACTCATTCGCTCCTGATTTGGAGGGGAAGTTGATTACCTACCGCTGCTCTTGTCGCTGCCTCGACTTCAGATCCTCTGCATAGCGCACTCCATCTTTCGACTCCTTAGCCCTGGCGAGTTGTTGAGCGAGGCGTTGGCGGCGTCTTTGGATCGCCCTTTTTGATGGAGTTGGAGCAGCATCACCCATTGCCTTTGGTGCTGTTGGATCTACGTTCTTGACCACACTGATCGACGCAAGGCCGTTGTGTGGTGCAAGTGTAGCAGCAGTGACGGCGGGGTCTTGAATTGAGGAGTTGGAGATCCCGCAAGCCCTTTTTGGAGATGGGTTCTTCCTGCGCCGATGCGGAGATGCAGATCTGGAGGAGGAGGAGGAGAGGTACTCTTCGAACTTCTGCTGGTCGAACTCGTACTCGACCTCTTCATTCACCCGGATCTTGAATGCCGGTTGCGTCACTCCGATCTCGGCGGCGAGACCGGCGGCTCCCACTGTGGTCGCCAGCTTGTTTCCGGTAAAAGTTGCTGTTTTCATTACTTTGATATCTGTTACAACTTCGACCGTTACAACAGTATAAAATGAAAACAAAGGGGTACAACTTAAACGAAAATAAACACGAGAGCCCGGTTTGGTACGGTCTCGCTTGCGTGGGTTGTTGGCCTGTGACGGGGATGTTGATATCCGTGGACCGCCGACTCTTCAAGATCTGTTCCGGTAAAATCCGGCAGAGTTTCGTCTATCCGCGTGGGATTCAGAAACAGAACTTCGTCGATCCGCGTGAGATCTCAGAAGTGTAAAGCTTATGTCTCGGTTAAACGAGGCACTAGCTCTTCTTAGTGGTCACCGCTAATGGGCAACACTAAGGATGAGAGAGGTGAATGAAGGGGGACTGGTGCAGAATCTCACTCCTCGATCCGGCAGGGCTTCGCTGCTCTTCTCCAAAATTTTAGATCTCGAGGTTAAACCCAAGACCAGAAATTCCTCTCCAAAATTCCGAGCCAAGAGAATGGAGGCCTAGAGGGCCTATTTATAGGAAACCAAGAGGGGGGGTGGCTGAAATAATTAAGGACACCCCATGGGGTGTCTCAAAAAATCCGAGACACCCTAGGGGTGTCTCGGAATTTCCGAGACACCCTTGAGGTGTCTTGGATTTTCCGAGACACCCTTGGGGTGTCTTGGATTTTTTCAGACACCCCCGGGGTGTTTCATGTTGGTTGAGACGCCACCGTTGTCCCGCCGTTGACTCGCCGTTGACTCGCCGTTGACTTTTCGTCCGAACTCGGATTTGAGTGATTTCGGATGCGTTGGAATCGTGACGGCGAGCTCTGTAGGCCCCGATGGTTGGATTATCCATGAGGTGATCGGGGCACAACGGGCGTTGGTCCATTTGTGGTGATCGCGGGGTTATCGGTCAACCCGTATCCCCGTTGCTCTGACATTCTGTCGGCTCACGTGGTTCGTCGGTTTGCTTCAGGCGCTCACCGGCGTCATTGAGCTCTTGTGAACAGGGTAGTGACGTTCAGTCGTCGCTCGTTAACACTGAGCTGTGTGCGGGGACCTATCGGCAATTTTCGATGCCTACAGATACCCCCTCCAAAGTGTTTCGGACTCGTTTCTTTTATAGAAGAGACCGGAATACTTTGGATATGATTGGTCCAGCCTTCGGTCGGCATAAGGGACCTGTGGGTCGCTTCAACTCTCGGCTCCTTCGATCTTCGGTTTATCCGGTGCTTTGTCGAATAACCGAAGTTGTTCCGGCGCTGCGTTTATTGCCTAGCCGTCGTCGGAGTCTCGAGTTTACAGCTGGTGGGTTGAGTTTGGCTCGTGTCATTGAATTGACTTTTGAACTTACTATCCCTGTCACATCGTGTTGACCTGGGGTTTCGGATCACTGGGGGTTGACTTTTTGTCGCAACGCACCGATTAGGCGTTGACCTAGGGTTACGCGTTGACCGGCGTACACCCTAGGGTTTTGAACCGCTTGGGTTGAGTTTTGTCGTCACGTGTTGACTTTCGTCACCACGTGTTGACTTTTGACGCAACGCGCTGTCCGGCGTTGACCTAAGGTTACGCGTTGACCGGCGTCTACCTTAGGGTTTTGAACCGCGTAGGTTGACTTTCGTCGTCGCGTGTTGACTTTCGTCGCCACGTGTTGACTTTTGTCGCAACGCGCTGTCCGGCGTTGACCTAAGGTTACGCGTTGACCGGCGTCTATCTTAGGGTTTTGGAACCGCTTGGGTTGACTTTTATCGTCACGTGTTGACTTTTGTCGTCACGTGTTGACTTTTGTCGTCACGTGCTTCCATGCCTCACCGTCCGCAGGATGTCTTAGTTTCCCGTCCTCTTTACGGTCGGTCGAGTGCCATCGCATATTCTCAGCCAGCTCGGCAGACATATAAAACCACTGCAGCCTAGGAATAATTGGAAAATATCGGAGAACCTTCGCAGGGATTCTGTTCTGCTTATTGGATGATATGCCTTCAGATGTACCCGTATGTTTTTTCCAACGTGATACATGACACGTCGGACATTCCTCTAGACCTTCATTACCCTTATTGTACAAGATGCAGTCATTAGGACAGGCGTCTATCTTTTTGTAATCAAGACCCAGGGTATCAACAATCTTGTGAGCTTCATAATAAGTTGCGGGGATGCTCTTCTCGCCGCCTGGAATGACTTTCCTGAGCAAGTCTAATAACATCTCGAAATGTGTAACAGCCATCCCACTGAGTGTTTGGATATGAAGAAGCCTCAGCATAAAAGAAAGCCTTGTGAACTCGGTGCAACCCTCGTATAACGGTGACTCGTTTTCTTCAACAAGTCTCATCAATCGGGCTACATCTTGAAACATATCAGTAGTGTTAACATCACTCGAAGACGGGGCGGTAAGAATATCTTCCAACATATCAGTTGTGTCAATTGTCGGATTGTCGACATCAGTAAACTCTTCCTCTAATTGCATCACCGGGACGCCTTCACCGTGATGACTCCAAAATACATAAGAGCTATCAAATCCATTGATTGACAGATGGAAACTTACGTCACTCCTAGTGAGCATTTTATCATTCCTACAATTCTTGCAAGGATAAAAAATCAACCCGCTGAGTGACCGTAGAGAGTTGGTGTCAGAGTAGGCTAAGAAAGCTTCTATCCCATCCTTGTATCGAGTGTCTAGATGCCTTCGATCACGTGGTATGCCCATGAACGATTTGTCAGGAATTGTCCGCATCTGGAATTTAAAAATTAATGGAAGTGAGCATATCCCTACATATATCATTTTAAGTTATCGGTTATATGCAAGTTCGAATCTGAATCATATACAAGTACCAACCAAGCCAAGTTTATAACTAAATCACTCGACTACATACAAATTCAGTCAATATACAAGTTCGGATCCAAGTCGTCAAGCATCAACCAAGAGTTATACAAAATTCTGTCGTAACCAAATCCAAGTTAACAAGCTTTTGGCTTCGATTCATCCCGTATACAAATATTCAGATAGGAAACTAAGAAAGGTCTCAGCCATGTCTACATGCGAGGTTACAAAGACAAGTTAATGAAGGGTTCAAGGGCGATTTTCACCTGGAGTCGATGAAGCGATCAAGGAGGGAGCTCGAAGCTCGTCAAATACCAAAGAGGGGTTATTTCCTGTCAGGTTCAAGAAAGAAAGAGGAGTTAGAAATCGGGGTCAGATTCGAAGCTCAACATGAGGGTTCATCACAACTTCGAGATTAAAGCAAAGACAAGAATGGAATTCGGCCAAATTTCAGCCACCAGTCTGTTGTGCGCAGCGGAAATTTCGGCAGAGTTTCTGGTGCACAATAAGAGAGAAAGATCGATAAGAATTCTTGTTTCTCAAAGGGAACAAGAATCTGAAGCCTAATATCCCATCAAAGTGGGATATTTGCTCTTCCTCTCGTCAGCTCTAGGACTGCGCGTCGAGGGACCCTAAATCTATTACAATGGCCACAAACTCAAACAAACTAATTAGTGCTAATTACTAAACTAACTATCCATTGCATTGGTCAAGCAACTTTACAAGGCGAACTTAGTTCAGAATCTAAAATCAAGTTCATCCTAGTTTCTACGAAAAATCTCTAGCTTTGGAGTCTTATAAGGTAAAATTATAATCAAATCATAACAAAAAGGGGGAGATTGTTGGCCTTCTTGTTTTGATGATGTTTAACAAACAATTTACCACTAATGTTGTTTGTCTAGTATTTGTGTTTTCTTATTTATTATAGACAAACAACGTAGTTGGAGGATGGATGGATTGCGCCATAACGACGATATCAAATGGAGGTTGGCGGAATTGTGGAGTGAAGCAACATACAATTCAAGTTAAAGATCAATTACAAGCTTCATCCGCAACGTGTACCAAGTTGAGCTCAATGAAGATCAAGAACAAGCTTGGGTAACTTAGTTTAGGTTTTATATTATGTGTGTTAAGTACTCTAAGCTCAAATTTTCTATACACACACATTATATTGGTTTTCATACATATATATAGTGATATATATATATATATATATATACATAAGTTTTGGTTTCTATGTATATAGTTATATACAAGTTTTGGTTTTGTATATATACAGTTATATATATACACATATGTTTTTGGGTTTATATATGAAACAAATGAATAGAATTGGAAATACTATTTTGTTTCATGTTTATATGCCTATATATGATTTCATGTTTAACAAGATTATACTTAACGAAATCATATTTAGTGTTTTGTATATATTGCATAGAATATGCAATTTCATGAAAATATTGTATTTCTAGGTTATAGACTTCATAACAACGTGTTACATCTCTTATCAAGTCTATACAATCATTTTACAAAAGTTTCAAAACATGGTTTATATCAAATGTCAAAAACATATATATTTAGTTTTCGTGTTTTTGAACTATTTTGCAAAATGATGATTTTTCACAATTAGGAAATGCAATTTGGAAAATTCTTTTTGTAACATGCTCAAAATATCATTTGCAAACATTTCTCAAAGTTTTATCAAGTTTGAAATTGATTTGTTATGTTTAAAGGAATTTACAAATTCACGTTTTCGTTCGTGCACATGTTCGTGCATGTTTTACAAAACTGATGAGTTTTTACAAATGGGAAGTGATATTTGAAATATTCTTTCTCTGACATGTTTATCTACATGTTTATAAACTTTCCTCCAGTTTTTACTATTTTTGGAGTTGATTTACTATGCCCAATTGATTTTACAAAATCGTGTATCACAGCAGATTTTCAGAAACTGTATATCTGTATTCAAATATTTATTTCTCTCAACTGAGAAATGCTTTTTCAGAATTTCTTTCTCTAACATGTCATTCTACATGTCTAGAACATTCCCACAAAATTTCATAATTTTTGGAGTTCATTTACTATTTTAAATTGATTTTACAAAATATCTGCGCATTGCTACAGTAACTCCGGTCGACCGGACCGGTCGACCGAAAATGTCTCAGGACGTTACTCAGCTTTGCAGATAGCTCCCGGTCGACCGTACCGGTCGACCGAAGTTACTGTAGCATCCGACCGTTGCTACAGTAACGGCTAGTTCTGTTTTTTTGTTTATTTTAGTGTTTTGGGGTGTTTTTATGGGTTTTTTGGGTTGTTTCATGAGCCTATATATACCCCATGCCCTCATACCTCTATGAGCTCTTAAGAAATGTTTTAAACAAGTTTAAAGGATTCTAAACAAGGATTTAAGTTTGTTTAATGTTTGTTTAGAAGCTTTTAAGCAATTGGGTGTTTGAGTTTGAGAATTCAATTCCACAAGAGCTTGAGGAGATCATCTATTGAAGTTTGAGCTTTCAACTATTCTCCCTCCATCTCTTGCCATCTATAGAGAAGTTTCCTTAAACTCAATTCTAGCATTTTATAAGTTTTGTTCTTAATTTCATAAGCTAGATTTAATATTGAATTTATATTGTTTTATCTCTTTGTTCACACACAACCTATTGAGCTTATTGTATTTACATTCATAGTATAATTTGGGGTTGTGGGTTTGTGACTAAGAGTTGTGCTTAATTGAGTTCTCACATTGTTTAGAGAACAATCAATTGATTTATATTGTGCTTATTGAGAGATTCACTTGTAATACACTTGTACACCGAGAGAAGTGTGTGGTGAGAGACGGGGTCGAATCCAAGAGGAGTGGCGTCGGTTGACGTGCCTAGGGAGAGGTTGTAACCGAGCACTTGAGGAGGAGGACACGGGCTAGGACCAACACTTAGTGTGTGAGGTGTGATTATATAGTGATTGTATTGTGAGGTGTAAACGTTGTTCGGGTGAACGTAGAAAACCCGGTTGTGATAGTGGAGATCTCCTCGAGGTGAGGAGCGGGGACGTAGGTCGTGGGGACCGAACCTCGTAAACATATTGCTTTGTTTGTGATTGCATTGGCGCACTTGTTTTTCATGTTCATATCTTACATCGCCTTTGTGGATTGCTTGTTGATCATCTTGCCCTATCACACTTGTAGTTATTGTTTACCCTTGTGTTAGTTTGCATATCCTTGCACATATCTTATTGTATATCTCTTTGTTAGGATATATCATCTTGTGTTAGTTTTATATCCGTGAACATACATTGCCTACATCTCTTTGTTAGGATATATTACTTTGTGTATATTACATATTCTTGCTCATAAGTAATTATATATCATCTTGCAAGAATATACTTGTTAATTA
>BQKN01048770.1:0-15507 GCA_022839385.1 Asparagus kiusianus | reverse complement strand
GTAACAGATCACAAATCAATGAAGACAGCAGCTTTTACCGAAAACAAGCTGGCGACCACAGTGGGAGCCGCCGACCTCGCTGCCGAGATCGGAGTGACGCAACCGGCCTTCAAGATCCGGGTGAATGAAGAGATCGAATATGAATTCGATCAGAAGAAGTTCGAAGAATACCTCTCCTCCTCCTCCTCCAGATCTGCCTCTCCGCACCGGCGCAGGAGGAATTCATCTCCAAAAAGGGCTCGCGGGATCTCCAACTCCTCAATTCAAGACCCCGCCGTCGCTGCCACTACACTTGCACCACACAACGGCCTTGCGTCGATCAGTGTGGTCAAGAACGTAGATCCAACCGCTACAAAGGCGATGGGTGATGCCGCTCCAACTCCATCAAAGAGAGCGATCCAAAGACGCCGCCAACGCCTCGCTCAACAGCTCGCCAGGGCTAAGGAGTCCAAAGATGGAGTGCGCTATACGGAGGACTTGAAGTCGAGGCAGCGACAAGAGCAACGGCAAGCAATCAACCTCCCCTCCCAATCAGGAGCGAATGAGTGGATCCGCGTCAAGAGGAACCGCTCCACGCTCGAGGAGCGAATCAAGAAGCGCCGTGCTCTGCTTGCACATGCCCGGCTCCTCCTAAAGAAGGCAGAGGAGATGCAGCAAGAATCGGCGGTCAAGACGCCGTCCAAGAGCAAATCGGTGTGGGTGCCCAAGGCAAACCCAACACCTCAAACCAAGAAGGGCAAGATTATCGCCCAGAGTTCAACCAAATCAGAGCCTACT
Organism: Asparagus kiusianus; assembly: GCA_022839385.1. Taxonomy (NCBI): domain Eukaryota; kingdom Viridiplantae; phylum Streptophyta; class Magnoliopsida; order Asparagales; family Asparagaceae; genus Asparagus; species Asparagus kiusianus. The sequence goes on along the minus strand of BQKN01048770.1, from coordinate 14,730 downwards.
TCTCCTGTACCGGCACCCTCAACAGGGCCAGGTAAAAAAGGGGATCATTCAAGATCCCAGGTTCCTTTGACGAGTCGCCTCGGTCCCTTACCGGAGAACCGAGGCAGAATACCCGTCAAAGAACGGCTGGGACCATTGAAAGGTCCCCAAACTAAAATCCAGACTAAGGGCGGAACCAATCCCCCCAAGAATATTGACAAAGGGAAAGCCCCTATCACCGGCTGCACTGAATTGCGAGCCGAACTGAAAGAGCCCGTTCGATTTCTACGCTCCCAAAAGCGTAAAGTTGAACGGGCCACTCTTGAAAAATCTAACCAATTTTTACATTCCCAAAGGGAAACACACTCGTCTGAGGACGAGCGTGTTATACCGAGGGACATCCACCAGCACTCTGTAGGTTGCTCCAGCTATCAAGCTGATGAGCTGTACTACAGGGCTGGAGGTGCGGAAAAATCTCGAAAGAGGTACATGCAGGAGTCCCACTGCCCGTGTGCCAACATTATCAAGGCAGTGCTGTCCGAATGTTGCTGTACTCAGACCCCAACAAGAATCTCGGTATTCGAGAGACTCTCCAAGTCGAAGCGTTTCCACAAGAAGAAATCGCTCCGCCGAGAGGATGAATATTCGAAAGTGTCAGTCAACATGACCGGCAGAGGGGGATCAACACCACGTCTCAACCTGGATCAGCTTGCCGAGGCATCCCGATGCATGACGTGGCTGCGGTCGGGAACTGTCAAACGAAACACTTACCCAAGAGTACACAAGGGACTTTCCCTAGAAGAGGAGGAATCCGATGTTGAGTCTGATACCTGCTCCGCCGTTGCATCCGATGACACAACTTCGAGTGTGGGCCAATCTTATGAATCGCTCATGATCAGTGCCGAGCAAATGTCGAAAATACTTGAAGAAGCCCTAGCCAAGCAAAAGGAAAGCTTCAAATTCGAAATGGAGATGGCCATGCAGCAGATGAGGGAGATGCACGATCAACAGATCGCGGCGATGACGGTTCACCAAGGAGAACCGAGCCAGCGTAACCCAGAGGAGCATGAGCGGGAAGCGGATAATGTTAACATTCCTCCTGTCAACACCAGCACTGGGGGTGGTCCCACAGAAGATAATGCAAAAGAGGACCATGCCGCCTCTCCCAGAAGCCACTCGAAGACCGAGACGAGTGAGGACAGGAAGATGAAAGACCTGGAGAGCAAGATCAATGCATTGATGAACGCTCAGGAGGTAAAAAGATCCGGTATACCCTGCCCATATCCAAGGGAGTGGGAATCGATCCCATATCCGGCAAAGTTTAATTTAATTAACTTTACGCCGTTTGATGGGAAGGGTTCCCCTACCCAGCATTTAATCTATTTCAAGTCTCATTTAGGAATCATTTCCGGAAATGAGCCCCTCATGGTGCGGTCATTCGTTGGCACTCTTCGCGGAGCTGCCTTCGATTGGTACCGCCGTCTCAAGCCTGGGAGCATCAACGGCTGGGATGACATGGAGGACATGTTCCTAACAAACTTCTTTGATGATGACACCGAGGTTTCAATCGGCACGCTGTTCGATGAAAAACAAAAGAACGGCGAGACGGTTGAAAACTTCGTGAAAAGATTCCGCAACAAAGCTATGAATTGCAGGGATCCGGTCAGCGAGGATTTCATCCTTGAGACCTGTCACAACAACCTCACGCTCGACATCCTTGAAGCCATGGGAATGGCGCCATCCAAAACCTGGAAGGACTTGAAAATGCGAGGAGAAAGGGCCGAGCGATTCCTCAAGAGGAAGAAAGCAGAGAGGGGACAAATACCCAACAATGCCCCGCAACCAAATTTTACCCCCAAGGGTAAAGGGAAGGCACATGCGAATGCGGTGATCGCAAATCAAGTCTTTGAAGTGCAAGCACAACCGCAACAGCAGCAACAGCCGCAGCAGCCGCAACAGCAGCAGCAGAGGGCGCCTCAACAACCCAGGTGGCAACAACAGCCCCAGAAGCAAAAGGTTGGGGAGCCAAGGTTCCCAAAAGTCTACTCGTTCAAGGAGGATGAAATCCCCGGTATCTTCAAGTACTTGGTGGAAAACAACAAGATCAAGCTACCGCCGATTCAGGATCAGGAAGATGCCAAGAGGGTCAACGATCCGAAATACTGCGCATTCCACCGAGCGGTGCACCATCCTACCAAGGTGTGCTACGCTCTCAAGGACAAGATTCAGGCCCTGATCGATGTTGGGGTCATCACCATGAAACAGCCCAAGGAGAAGAAGGTGGATGCAAATACCGTGTCCATTAGCTTTGGATCCGTACCCTCGAGTTGGTTCCAACACGAGTCGGTGATCAAAGCAGCGGTGAAGACAGTAAACGATGATCCACACCAGCAGCGCCAGAAAGGGCTTGTGCCACACACAGCCCCAAATGGCGAAATCTTGTGGGTTCATCCGGACTTGATCGCAGATGAACAGTGGGCAACGACCTCTTCCACAAAGAGCAAGAAGAAATCGAAGAGGAAGGGCAAATCCTGTTACGGGGCCTCTGCTATACCGGGGGTGGATGATGACAAAATTCCGACCTTTCCACTTTCTGAAGATGAACAGGAAGCCTTTGCAACTCGAAGCGGGAACGAATATCACTTCAAGTATCCGGAGGCTACTGAGCAATTGGGTACCAAAACCCCACCTTCCAAGACGCTGGCAGAGTTGGGAATTTCAGCAATTCCCCCAACACCTGCGGTGGCTACGGAGAGAATCCCGCAGAAGGATAAGGGAAAAGAGCCTGTACGTCAAGAAGCTCAGAACCCGAGGCCGTCTCGATTCAATAATCCAATTGGACGAGACAAACCGGGGAATGCAAGCTCTCAGCCCCATTTCGACATTATGGCGCAATTGGCCAACATCCCGGCCAGGATAACTCTATACGAGTTGCTGCGGTTGTCGAAAGATACACGGAAGGCACTTCAAGAAGCCTTGAGTGATTCCGAAGCCTTCTTGACTCGGATCAAGCCATCTTCCGAAGAACCGGAGTCCTCAGCTCAACAATGCAATCTGGCGGCTCATCACTTTCCCTGCATCTCTTTCACCAAGGAAGACATGCAAACGAAGAATTCAAAGCATGATAGGCCCCTGTATTTCACCGGGCACATTGGCTCCAGCGTTGTCAACCGGATCCAAGTCGATCCGGGTTCCGCTGTTAGCATCATGCCCTTCCGATTGATGCATCATCTCGGAATCCCGACTAGCAAATTAGCTTCCACTGGCACGACGATTTATGGATTCAACACCAGCGGGTCTAGGCCCTTGGGAAAGATCCGAGTCAAATGCCAGATCGGGGATTTGAGGTCGGAGGTCACATGCTATGTGATTGACGCGGAAACATCCTATAATTTACTGTTGGGTCGACCTTGGATCCACGGTAACCTTATAGTCCCGTCAACTCTACATCAGTGCTTCAAATATGTAGGCACAGATAATGAAGTCAAGACGGTGGTCGCGGATAAGCAACCGTTCAAGGGATTGGAGAATTATTTCACCGATTCCCTTTTATACGGCGCTGAATCCGATACTGAACCATCGGCCCAAGGAACGGACAGCGGAGAAGAAGCTGATACCGAACCCGGGTTTGATTACGATGGCGGTTTTGTTTTAAACAACATTGTACCCATTGTAATCGATCTTGACGATGATAAATCATCGGAGAATAGTTGTAATTGGCAACTTGCCGAAGAACTATCAATAAACGATGATTTAGAGTACTCGATGTGTCTCGAGAATGCTACTAATGAGCTTTATGATAACCCTGATTTATGTATGCCTCTTCAGTCATTTTGCCTGACGAAAAAGCAGGTACACGATCCTTGCGGAACAACGCTTGTTATCCCTGCAGGGATAGGGGGTGGAAAGGAGGTCGTCTACGGTAAAGGAAGGAAGAATCCGATACCAAACCACTTCGTAGAAGAGGAAGACGACGATGATAAACCGGCCCGTCATCTATCCAAATACGATGCGAAAGCGCGCAACATGATGGAAATGCACGGCTATGACTTCAAGATCGGAGAGGGTCTTTTCTTTGGTCGAGGTCCACGGGTTCCACCCCGGATGGCCTATGTACCGAAGGGAAAACCCGATAATTACTATCGCCACAAAAGAGGTCTAGGCTATGTCTCATCGGATGAGGAGTGTGGCTGGCAAATCATTGACCAAATTGCTAACAAGACTAGGAAAGGATATCCTTCCGACTCTTCAGGTTGGGATTCCGACGCTAGTCTTGGCGAAATGTTTAAAAAGCTAATGTCGAATATGGTCACGGTTGATCCAACGACAATAGAGGAAGATGATGAGATGCCGACATGGGAAGACCCGTGGGTACATCACTTAAACATGCAGTATGGAGACCGGTTCGAGCAGAGAGAGCCTCCTACCGAAGATCAAGTCGTTCAGGTGAATATGGGAACCGAGGAGAATCCAAAGCCAATATTCATCAGCGATAGCCTCTTACCTAAGGAGAAGGAAGAGTTGATTTCTCTTATCCGGGAGTACATCGACGTATTCGCCTGGAATTATGAAGACATGCCAGGTCTCGATCCAAATGTAGCGGTGCATCGTCTCAACATTAAGCCAGAGGTCAAACCAGTCAAACAACAACAACGACGGTTTCGTCCGCAAATGATGGAAGCAATCGAAGCTGAAGTCAAAAAGCTCATCGATTCGGGTTTTATCCGAGAAGAGCAACATCCCGAATGGCTTGCCAATATTGTTCCGGTCCTAAAGAAGAACGGGAAGATCCGGATATGCATTGACTTCCGGGACCTCAATGCTGCTTGCCCAAAAGATGACTTTCCTCTCCCCATCACGGATGTCATCATCGACAACACGTGTGGGTTTGAGAGGATGTCCTTTATGGATGGTTTCTCTGGTTACAACCAGATAAAGATGCATCCAGATGATGAGAAGCATACAGCATTTAGAACACCTCTCGGCGTATTCTGCTACACAGTTATGCCCTTCGGCTTGAAGAATGCAGGTGCTACATATCAGCGAGCTATGTCGAAGATCTTCCAGGAACATCTCCGAAAGACCGTTGAATGCTACGTGGACGATCTGGTCGTAAAAAGTCGTGATAAGAAAGATCACATCAAAGACTTGAAGACCATGTTCGATTTGATGCGGGCCCATCAGTTGAAGATGAACCCTACCAAGTCTTTCCTCGGAATGGCTAGTGGAAAATTCTTGGGATTCGTCGTCACCACCAAAGGTATTCACATTGATCCGGACAAAGTAAAGGCGATCAATGAATTGCAACCTCCGAGGAACCTCAAGGAGCTCAGAGGACTGCAAGGGCGATTGGCGTATATCCGTCGGTTTATCTCAAACCTTTCGGGGAAATGCCAACCGTTCTCCAGGCTTACAAAGAAGGGCGTGTCATTCATATGGGACGATGCCTGTCAAAAGGCGTTCGAGAGTATCAAAGAATATCTCTCGAAACCTCCCGTACTCGTTGCACCGAAATCAGGCAAACCGTTCTTGATTTATGTCAAGGCAACGAGCCACTCATTAAGTGCATTGCTTGCACAAGATGACGACAACGGTCACGAGCAGGCGGTATACTACTTAAGCCGAACCATGGTAGGCGCAGAATCTCGATATCCCATGATTGAGAGGGAATGCCTCGCCTTAGTGTTCGCCATCCAGAAGACGCGGCATTATTTGGTTGGACAAACCATCTACATCATCTCCAAAGTTAACCCGGTCCGAGTATTCATGGCTCAACCGGCTTCCATGAGCTGGCGATTAGCGAAGTGGGCTTTACTCTTGTCCCAATACGATCTGCACTTCAAACAGCAGAAGTCAGTAAAAGGACAAGCTATTTGTGATCTCTTGGCAGCTAATCCAACTACGGACGCCGCCGAGGTATATGACGATTTACCTGATGAAACCCACGAAGTCAACGCAACTTCACACCAACAAGTGTGGCGTTTGTACTTCGATGGTGCTTCACGAGCAGCTAATGCCGCAGGTACTCCTGGATGTTCTAAAGTCTCCTCCGGAGTTGGAGTGGTCTTAGTCTCCCCGGGAAAACATGTGATGCCTCGAGCCTACTCATTAACTGAGCCGTGCTCGAATAATGTGGCAGAATACAATGCACTGATTATAGGACTCAACTTCGCCAAGGAGCTGGGGGTTGAGTATCTCGAAGCCTTCGGTGATTCTCAACTAATCGTCAAACAAGTTCAAGGGGAATACGAAGTCCGAAGTCAGGATTTAATTCCTTATCACAAGATGGCAGTGGAGCTAGCGGAGTCGTTTGAAGGGTTCTTCATCGAGCACGTTCCGCGGTTGCAGAACACCTACGCAGATGCGTTAGCAGCTTTAGCTGTATCCCTGGCACAGCCACCTGGGACAGAACAATTCGTCACGGTAAGAACTCACCAACTCTTAGTGCCGCTTCACGATGAAGACGACAAGGAAGAAGAGGCCCAGGAGGTGCACACAACTCAGGCTGAGTTTGAACCCCGAGATTGGCGTTTCCCCATTATCGACTACGTCCTACACGGAATCTTGCCAGAAGACGTGAAGGAGAGAGAGTCGATCAGACGAAGAGCTCCAAGATTCTACTATAATACAGAGAATCGAACGCTATACCGCAGGGGGTATGATGGCGTGCTGGCACGTTGCCTATCAACCAAAGAAGCTGAAGAAGTGCTTAAAGAGGCACATGAAGGAGAGTGCGGCGCGCACCAACCTGGTCCCAAGCTCTATGATCGCATCAGGAGAATGGGATACTTTTGGCCCTCCATGATGCATGAGGCAATTGTATACGCCCGGAAGTGTCACGCGTGTCAGGTACACGCGAATTACATGCACCAGCCTCCGGAACATCTACATCCTTCGGTTACGTCGTGGCCGTTCGAGACCTGGGGAATGGACATTGTTGGTCCTATAAATCCCCCTTCGGTTAAAGGCGATCGGTTCATCCTGGCGATCACTGACTACTTCTCCAAATGGGCTGAAGCAGTTCCACTCAAAGAAGTCAAGACGAGCAACGTCATTGCATTCATCAAGCACCATATCATCTACCGGCATGGTGTTCCAAGACGAATCATACACGACAATGGTCCTCAATTTGTCAGCAACGCCTTCATAAGGTTCTGCGAAAAGTTCAAAATTCAGGACATCTCGTCAACAGCCTATAACCCCACAGCAAACGGGTTAGCTGAAGCCTTCAACAAGACTATCATAAAGCTCTTGTCAAAGCTTGTGAAGAATAACAAGCGAGATTGGGATGAAAAGCTCGGCGCGGCTCTATGGGCCTATCGTACCACGGTACGTACACCGACCGGCGCAACTCCATACTCATTGGTATATGGATGTGAAGCCGTTCTCCCTCTGGAAATTCAAATTCCATCTCTTCGGATCGCTCTCGCAACCCAGATGACGACCGAAGAACAGCATCAGAAGCGCCTCGAAGAACTCGAGATGCTCGATGAAAAGCGCTTGGAAGCTCAACAGCACATCGAGTTTTACCAAGCCAGAATTTCTAGAGCCTTCGACAAAAAAGTCCGACAAAGAAGTTTTAAGGAAGGGGACTTGGTCTTAACCGAAAAACGCCCTATGATCCTTAACTCCAAGAAGAAAGGCAAATTCGAACCCAAATGGGAGGGACCGTTCGTAGTAGAAACAGTTTACTCGAACGGCGCCTATCGTCTAGTCACCAAAGATGGTGACCGGCTCATGATGCCAATAAATGGCAAATTTCTGAAGAGATACTATCCTTAGTATCCTCAGAAGAATTGAGGTACCGGGAAGTTCCCGGAAGAATACCACATCGGGGTATTCTTAGGGATAACCCGGTCGCTGATGAACAAGAAATCAATATTCGAATTCCGAATATTCTTGTTTGTCAAAATTTAACTCTCACCAACACCCTTTTGCTGAGATGAGATCTAAATCATTGATTCTCCCCTCGCAGAACTTTCAGTGGTTTCTGACTACTCATAGTCTCCACCACACCATTCCAGTTTGGTCAAACCTTACTACAGTTAGGACCAAAGCCAAATTCCCCTCTCGATTCGCCCAAAGAACGAGAGGTCCACAAATCGATTGATCAAACCCTTCTACGGTTAGGATCATTCTCAAATTTCCCACTTGGTCAAACCTTACTACAGTTAGGACCACAACCAAAATCCCCTCTCGATTCCTCCAATGAACGAGAGGTCCACTTTCAGAGTCAAATGACCAAACCTTACGACAGTTAGGGTTGTTTGAACCTTTCGATTCGAGTAACCAAACCTTACGACAGTTAGGGTTATCCGAATCTTTTCGATTCTCGGAGTGGAGATCCCACTTCTAGTTTCACCTGTCGGATCCTGGGGGTGGAGATCCCACCTCGAGTTTCCTTTCCTGCTGAAGATAGAATATAAAATTCTTCCTCTTCAGAGTCGAATGACCAAACCTTACGACAGTTAGGGTCGTTTGAACCTTTCAATTCGGTAACCAAACCTTACGACAGTTAGGGTTATTCGAATCTTTTTGATTCTCGGAGTGGATATCCCACTTCTAGTCTCCCCCTTTCCCTTGGCTTTGCTTTCAGAAAAGACAGGGATGAAGTCAATGCCTAACCAGTGTTGCCGGGTAATCTTTCCCGTGAGAAAGATGAAGTCTATGTATTCAAAATCATAGCACCTTTTCCTCTGTCTTTGCTTTCAGAAAAGACAGGGATGAAGTCGGCGCCTAACACGCGTTGCCGGGTAGTCTTTCCCGTGAGAAAGACGAAGTCTATGTATTCAAAGTCATAGCATAAAATCTCAGAGGGTTCGCTCTCTTAGCACAACGTTACATGCGGAACGGATTTAGATAATTCGCATGCTAGCCCGATTCGAACGGTAATCGGTAAAGGCACGCCAAACCCGTTGAGGGCTGGGGGTTTGCCAAAAACCCCAAAGCCTATACCTAACACGTATAGCCGGTTTAGTCTTTTACCGATTAAAGAAGACACCACGGCATATCAAGAAACATCATATAAAAAGAAGCAAATAAGGAGTCTCTCATAAAAGATCAAGACAAAAGCATACAACAACAAGTTCGTCAACCCGAAGGCAGCTGACGACTAAGAATGTGAGACTCTAAATCAGAAAGCCTATCCATATAGCCCTGCTCAAACTCCGCCTGCAGGCTAGCTCGGACAGAATCTTCAGAACTGTTGAGAACTTCCGCGGCTTCGCGTTGTAGCTTCGCCAACTCCTCCTGTGCTGATCCCAGCCTGTCGAGAGTCCAGTCACGAGAACGCTCCAACCCAACAAGGTCCTCACTAATAGTAGCGGCAGACTCTTCGGCGCGTTCCAAGGCTTCCTTCAGTCTAGCTATCTCTGCATGAGTGGAATCCAGGGAGCTGACTAACTCGGCTCTACTGGTGTCCTTCCTCGCCAGAGAGGCCATCAGCTGTGCAACAGTGTGCTCACGTGATCGGAGCTCGCCACCAACGGAAGATCTCAGGTCACGCCAATGCATTAACCTGTCCTCCACCTGAGAAGATGCAAAAGAAGAAGCTCCGCCAGCCTTCAAATCCCTCAATTCTTGAACCTCTGACTCCAGAGCAGTAAAATCAGCAGTGAAGGAATCAGCCAACTCTGGGTATCCTTCTTCCCTCATCATCAGCATGTGGCGAGAAAAGGAACGCCTGAACTGGTCAAAGCAGTATCCTCGGAGAAGAAGTTTCTCAATCATGCCATTATAAAAGGCGGTGAAGAAGTTGAGGTCCACGCGAAAAATCTCTTTCTCAGGATCAGTATCAGCCAAAAGGACGCGAACGTACTCATGTAGAGATGATCGAGCTCCTGCAAACAACAATAGGGAAGTTAAGAGATTATCAAATACGACAAGGAAACCCGAGAGGAAATTCGAAGTATACCTGTACTGGCGAAACTTCCCTCGGGTGGAGGCACGGCAGACTCTGAGATAACAGCAGGATTAGCCACGGAGGGTACATCAACCCCGGCAGGCAAATCAGTCATATCTCTCGGCTGTGGCAAAGAGACATGGCTCTCAGGCAAACTATCAGCCCCGGAAACTGCAGCAGCATCAGGCACAACGCCTGGTCCTACAGTTATACCTCTTTATTAGTCAAGATAGAAATTTAGGCAAATAAAGAGAATCAGGGTGATAAGATCATCGGCACACCTGCGAGTCCATCATCTTCTCCAACACGGGAAGGGTCGGTAGTCGAAGGAGAATCAGTCCTGGTGGCGGATGCTGTACCTGTGAGTGTATCACCTGCAAAGGGTGGTCCCGCAGCCCCTTTGGCGGCTTGTTCAGCCAGCATATCCACTAACAACCCAGCGTCGGGTTCCGAGAAACTCGGAACAGAAGCATCCCCTGGTTCAGCAAACCCTACATGGTGGGGATGCGTGTAAGAAAATAAGCACAGAAATACCTACAGCATATGATTAAAGAGGATGTCATCGGGTACAAATATACCTGAATAGGAAACGTTGGGCTCAACCCCGTACTCTGGCCCAAGATCAATGTTCAAATCGATGCCCAGAGAACCGTCATGAAGGGCGTCGCACATCTGCTGCACGAAGCAATCCATGTTATCCGGACCAGGGGATGCAGGAGGCAATGGAAGTTCACCCTCTTCAAGCAACCCTGGAACATAAAGTACGGTTATGAATCCCAGAAGGTAAAACATGTCAAAATATGGAAAGTAACGGAGGGTTACCTTCCTCCCTGTCGGCAAAGCCTCCGGAATCTACTCCATGAGAGCGTTGATCAACAGGAGGTCTATAGGCAACCTTCTTCCTTTTCAAAGGACCACCCCTCTGGGAACCGACGGGACGATCGTGCGAAGTTGGTCCACCAAACTTGGATTTCGCACGACGTGAGGCAAGAGGTTCATGGTCATCGGCCGAACCACCTGAAACAACAAGGATTATTTCATGTACCAAGGTTGAGGAGAAGCGAAATCAAGAAGCATGACAAACCTGCATCAAGTTCTACTTGGTCGGTGTCTATTTCCTCCTCACAAGCTTCATCGCCATCCGCAGGAAGGTGCTCTCCATCAGCTCTGCTTAAAGGAGGAGATTGAGCAGGCCTCTTCCCCTGCTTCCTAGCAGCCGCCATAGCAGCCCGGACCAAGTGCTCGGACTCTAACTCCGAAAGGCTCTTCACACCTATGGATTCGTAAGCCGAAAGGAACCACTTGCAGCTGAGGAAGGTAATCATCGGCTTGCGCTTATACGAAGGAAGAGCAAACTGAGCCCCGGTGCAACCAACCATGGTCCATAGCCACGCTCGTATACCGTCGACAAGCCCTCCCTTAACCTGTAAACCACGGTTCGGGTTCCCAACATATAGTTGGTCATAGCCGAACTGACGTGCGAAACGGCAGGGAAAGTAAGGCTCGATGTGACACCGATTCTTCACCCGGAGAACAAGATACCCGACACGGATGTTCACCAACCAGCGAAAGCAACCGACGTCAAGAACGGTCCGGTTAGTTCGAGGTTTCTCCATGTCAGTCATCTCCTCACCATAACGTCCCGAGAAGTGAGGAAAGCACTTGAAGAGCTCCCAGCTCCGACGAACTTGAAGTGCTTGTTGTACATCTTCAAATTTCTTCCCAAGCCACCTACTCCTCTCCAACAGTTGTAGGAAAGGAACGGGAGCATCAACGGTGCTGGGCGCCAACATCAAGTCCGGACGGTGAAGAACGAACCACGCCATCAAGTATGCATAGGGAAGCTCAACCTTCGGACAAATAAGCTCAGTGGACGGCTCAGGACCCACCTGTGTAAGGATGCTGACTACACTCCTAAGCCCGCAATGGATACTCGCAACCATCGCTGGAAGCAGAGAAAGCTCTCTCCCATAAGCCAGCTGGACCGCAGGGAAGAGCACCTCAAGAGGTAGAGCGTCTGAAAATTGGTACGGAACGACACACTTCTTCAGCCAAAGAGCGAGGTAGCCAGCTAACAAAGAACGGGGCTCAATAGGCTTATATGCACGACGAAGAAATGAACGAAATTTGGTTCCTGCTGAAAAAGCTCCCTCAGCACTGGCGATAGTATAAGAACGGGCCTCGGCCCTCTCCATCAGCTCATTAATAGCAGCAGGAGTCAATACATCTAACTCATGTATAGGCTCCCCGGAATCATCCTCCAAATTAGGGAACAGGTAAAGAGCAAACTGCCTCAAACTGATTTGCTTCTTCTTCTTCGCCAGGGGAGAAGTCTGTATCAAGGAAGTATAATAGTGGCAAGTGAGGTCCCACAGGGTATCATGCATATCGGGAGTATCTTTCTTCAAACACTCCAACTGCTGGTTAGAAGGAAAGTACTCCTGATACGGGCGATTCCCCATCGGAAGGCCCGAAATATGGTGCATCTCATGAAGAGCCAACCCTAGCTCGCCGCCACTGGTCAAAAAGGTGTTACTATCAGGCATATATGTTTCGACCAACGCCATGAAGTGACGGCAGCTAACTGGAAGTCCGAGCATGGTGGCTCGTATGGGCGTATATAATCCACTGCTCTTTAAATCTTTCTCCCAGCGTCCCAGGACATAACTGGTCAAGCGAGCCCACCATCCCTTAGCCAGTGAGGAAGCCCAACCGTAACATCTGTACTCCGGGTGAGGTAACTGTCTCCCAAGCTGAGCTAGACGGTTCTTCACGGTAAGAGCGGCCGACGATACCTCACCTGGGGGTGCGGTATCAAGACCCATGATCCCGGGTCGAAGGCCGCAAACAGACTGATACCCAAGAGAACCGGGATTCTTATGGTGAGAAATGTATCCGCACTGAACGTGGATAGCAGCATTGGTAAGAGGCCAGGACATCTGTCGCCCCACAGCCTGCCCCTCCAAGTTAGTAAAAGAACACTGGCGAGGAATAGAGGGGATATATAAAAAGGCTCCCTCGTCAAGGGTCAGCCAGTGCTCCTCAGCAAGAGTTAGCACAGCAGGATCCTCGGTGTGATCCCCGAATAAAAAATCTGGCTTCTTTAAAGCCTCAGTAGAAGTAGCATCTGCAGTGAGGGGAGCGTCGGTGAGGAGCTGGCGCAAACAGTGACGCCCTCCATCCCTTATCAAGCGACAGAAATCGTCTGAACGATCTCGGTCGAACTGCGGAAGTGGATCAATGAGCTGCCGGGCGGAAGCTGAAGAGAACACTTCTTTGCTACAACCTGTGGGGACATGCTGAGGAAGGCTACCCCTGGGAAACTCGACTGCAACAAACCGCAAAAGCATAGAGTCAGAAAATCTGTCTCATAAAAACAAGATGAGATCATTTAACGGATCATTGGAGAGACGATCTCGAGTGTCCTACACCAGGGGAACGGTATGTATCATCACATAGATAGTGTGATAACACGCACCGATCTCCAAAGTGCAAGACAACACGAGATCGCCCCAATATATCCGAAGACTTGAATTGGCTAAAGCAAAACAAGTCTGAAACCTTAACCCCCGCGGGAGGGGTATCGGTTCTTCCTTCATGACCCGCGAGAGGTCAATCCGGGATACAGACCTTAACCCCCGCGAGAGGGGTATCAGTTCTTCCTTCATGACCCGCGAGAGGTCAATCCGGGATACAGACAGCATAAAATTCTCACCCCCGTAAAAAGAAGTCGCGGAAGAAGATACAGCGGGAGCCTCCTCCTCGCTGTGCTGCGAGTGAGAGCGACTCCTGGAAAGCCGAGCGCGACGAGAAGACATCGCAGACCTACAACAAAAAGATCAGTATATCAGGTATAACATGCATACACGAAATTTAAAAGGGGAAATTAAGCACTTGGACTTGAAATCCTATAAACAAATGGGATTTTATAGTTAAAGTCTAATTAAACCTACGAATTTCGTACACGCGGGACGATAATCGTCGTTTCGCGGTAAAATTTTGGTGAAATACCCAAAATACCCCCCGTGTTCAAGGCCCAAGTTCAGGTCAAGGACACGCGTGAGCCGGGTTGTGATCATCACATTCGATCATTTAACATCCCGGTACCCTATAACTCTGATCAAATTTTGCAAATAAGTCCTTTTGCAAAATTCGGTCAATTTTACATAAAAAACCCTCCTCGAACTTTTGGTTTTTGCATCCACGTGCCTTTACCAAAAAGTCGAGCAAGGGTATGGGGTTTACACTCGGAGGATTTCAGCCCCAAATTCGTGGTTATTTTGCAAATTAGACCCCAGAAAAGTATATGGGTTGTTTTGCAAATAAACCCCTCCAAACAATTCCTTGATCCCATTGCATAAAGCACCCCACATTTTTGAGTATGGATCAAAACCCAACAAAATTTCAGTCCCATTCATGTTTGCACAAAGACCCCCACGAGATTTCAGCCCTATTTTGCAAATAAGCCCCTATAGTTTCGGTTTTGCAATAAACCCCCCATAATTTCGGTTGCTTTTGCAATAAAACCCCCAAGTGAGTATTTCATCCATAAATCCTTATCTATTGCAAGCATAAATGCAAGAAAATAAGGGGATTATGAAGAGATCTTACCCAAATCAAATAAGTTCCCCTTTGAGCTTGGAAATGGAGGCCGAGACCTTCGTTTGGAAGAGGAGGTGATTTCGGCAAATGGGTATCCACTAAAATTCGAGCTTTCGTGGGGGTTTGAGGAGTTCTTGGAGGAGAGATTAATGGAGAAAGTTTGCTTGAGAAGAAGAAAACCTAAAACCGAAAAAAAAATGGGGGAGGGGGCTCGGTTTTTGGTGGGGATTTTCTCTTTGAATTTTGAA
>BQKN01048769.1:0-15080 GCA_022839385.1 Asparagus kiusianus | reverse complement strand
AGAGACGGGGTCAAATCCAAGAGGAGTGGCGTCGATTGACGAACCTATGGAGAGGTTGTAATCGAGCACTTGAGGAGGAGGACACGGGCTAGATTCCTACACTTAGTATGTAAAGTGTGATTGTGAGTGATTGTGTAGTGTGAGAGTTTTCGGTGAACTTGTAAACCGAGTGTGTAGAAGTTCCGGCTTCCAAACCGGATTGTGATAGTGGATATCTCCTCGAGGTGAGGAGCGGGGACGTAGGTCGTGGGGACCGAACCTCGTGAACATATCGTGTGTTTGTGTTTTGTTTGTCTCATATTTACTTGTGCATAGTCTTATTGTTCTTATTGCTCATATCTATCTCTTGCAAGATTATATTGTCCAACATAATTTTAAATTAGCCATTAATTGGAATTAGATTAGCATAAGACCCTAATCACCCCCCCCTCTAGGGTCTAACAATTGGTATCAGAGCTTGGTGCTCTTTGATTTAAGGACTAACCGCCTTGAGTTAAAGATCCAAGTTATTGTATTTTTGCTAATCTAATTTTGATTATATTGTGTCTCTTGCATTTTTATTATTATGGATATGAATGATTCATCTTGCTTAGGATATGCTATTGATATTGCTCCTCGTTTGGATATTTTTCCCTATGATCAATGGCGTATTAGATTTAAACTTTTCGTTCAATCTAATCAATTTGATTTGTGGGAAATTATTGAGAATGTCTATGTTGTTCCCATTTCGGAAAAATCCAAATGGAGTGAAAATGATAAGAGATTGTTTAATATGAACAAGTTTTTGTTACAATATTTGATTGATGCCTTTCACTCATCGTTTTCTAACAAGTTTGCTCTTTTTGATAGTGCTTATTCTTTATGGAAATTCATTGAAGCACATCAAGGGGATATGGAGGCTATTCAACAAGCGTTGGAAAATCGCGCTTCATATCTTAAAGAAGTCTCATCCCCATGTACAACTCCACTAGGAGATAATCCTAGTGAGGTATGCGAACTCGATAACGATGATATCATTACTTTTGATGAACTTGCTCTTGAGTTTGAAAAATTGCATGATTGCTATATCAATATAAGAAGCAAGTATGTTAGTTTAAGATCTTCTCATGAGACCTTAGCAAACAAGTTTGATTTCATTGCAAATGAAAATATAGTTCTTAAGGAATGCAATGAAAAATTAAAAATTGAAAATGATAGGTTGCTTCATGAGAAACAAAATACCAAGTTAGAAGTAGATAAGATTAAATCTATGATGAAAGATCTTGATTATCTCACTTCTAGTAGCAATGCTTGCATATATGATGATGAGTTGAATCTTATGAAAGAACGTATATCTACCTTAGATTCAACACTTAGCTCTTGTATTGCTAATAACAAAAAGCTTATGGACTTGTGTGCTAAGTTGAATGTTAATTCTTCCAAGAAACCCATTCACTATGCACGCATGTATGACAAAATTCAAAAATGTTCTTCTTGCGGTCTTAAAGGCCATATAGCTAAATTTTGTCATAATGCACCAAAAATTGATAAGCCTATACATGATTGTGCATCCCATCAAGCTTCATCATCACATACACATGTACACACACATAGTGCAAATCATAAATATGCTCATGTGTACAAATGTGATTATTGTGGTCGTTTTGGTCATTTGACCATGTTTTGTTTCGATTTGAAAAGAAACTCTCGTTTGCAAAATAATTACAAAGAAAAATTTATTTTTGCAAACAAACCACGTGCATTTCATTTTGGTCAACGCAAACCATTCAAACCTCTACATTGCACAAATTGCAATCGTATGGATCATGTTTACAATTTTTGCTTTGACCGTATCGGTGCACAAAATACGCCTAAGAGGGTTCATAACCCTAGGGCCTTGGATTTGAATGATAGGGGTCATGTCCCAAGTTCTAGTGGTACCAAAATGATTTGGGTACCAAAATGATTTTTATATCATTTTTGTGTTTACATAGTTTTGGTTTTTTGTCTTTGTTTTGAATATTTGATTTATTTTTTTGAATTTTAATGACAAATTATCCTCTTTTATTAAAATAAACTATTTATATATTTTCCTTAGACACAATTGATATCAAAATCATTTATATATTTGTTATAAAATATCTGGTATACTATAAAAAAAAATTTTGTTTAATTTGTTTTAGTTTAGATAATTGAGTTTTGAGCTTTTTATGAGAATTTATGCTCTTTATACCAAAATAAATTAATTATTTCTTTATATAATCTAAATACACTCATGTATATCTTATCAAACACTTAGTTTTCTATAAAACAATTTTTTCAAACAGGTCTTAGTCAAAAATATCTCAAAATTGTTTTAAAAACCTCACCTGCTATTTAATTTCTCGCGGTCGACCGACCCGGTCGACCGAAATGTTTCTGTAATCGATTCGGTCGACCGAGTCGGTCGACCGATATGAGTTTTGCTGCAGCAGTTTGGATTTTTTATCGGGTTTCGGTTTTATTTTTTTGGAGATTCGTTTTGACCCGAACTCAACACCACCCTTGATCTATTTCTCACTCAATCCTAGCCGTTGCTCCATTCTCTCATAACACCCGACCCTTCGTTTCCTTTCTCCCATCGTGAAATCGAAAAATAGGGTTTTCGTTTTCGGTCGCCCCCTTCGTTTCGACCGCTGGTACCTTGGATCGGCTCACATCAGTCTTTTAGTGGGTAATCTCTTGTTATCTCTTGATTTCTGAATTCTTTAGTTTATACTCTCTTCTAGGGTTTTTGATTTAGGACAGTGTGTTAATTTGTTATACACTTTTTGCTGTTTTGATTACAGGTTTTTGATAAAACTCTTTAATCTCTTCTAAAACCTATCTTATCATGCCTCCCAAACCCCCCAAAAAGAGATCAAAACCCGAAGCTAGTTCCTCTACCCAAAAGCTTCACATTATGAAGATTATTTGCTCTTCAAATCTCTTGTTAGGAAATATAGGGAACTATGTAAATTGAAGATCATTCCTACAAGATATATCAAATACCCTGAGCTGTTTATATACAACACTGAATCTATCCTTCGTAACGTGGGGTTAGATAGTTTGTTAGATGAGAAACTCAAAGTTCCCTACTATCCCTTCTTGGTTTATCTGTTTTATGCAAATTTGTCCACATCATCTTCAGCTGATGGTAGTTTGACCATCACTTCCTCTGTCAAAAACATTGCTATAAACTTTTTTGCTAACGAACTTGCTGAGATTCTTAATATCCCAACAAGTGACGTTAGTCTCATGTCTGTTGATGTTGGCAATCCTGATATTAATCCACTCTTGTTTAAACCTGATTGCACTTACCCCATGAACAACAATTCTCTTAATCCCAATGCAAGACTCATTGCCAGGATTGTTGCTCAGAATTTAATTCCCAAAACTGGTAGCTTTGATCATTTTGCTTCTGACAAAATTAATGTTGTCTATGCCATTTTTGCTAAAATCAAGGTGGATTGGGCAACTGTTTTTATTAATAATATGGCATCAAAGCATACCAAGTTTCTTCCCTTTGGTTCATTTCTCACCCACATCTTCCAACACTTCAATGTTGATCTTACAAATGAACCTAAGGTTGAATCCAAGAGAGATTTCTTTGATAAGGTCTCTCTTTCCAGAATGCAAATAGCCCTTGACTCCACTCCATCATCATTATCTCGTTCCCAGTCTAGAGCTTCCTTCTCATCCACCTCTGATATTTGTGATCGACTAGATCGGCTTGAGACTCAGGTCTCAAACGTTCAGAAGGATGTCTCATCTATCCAGAGTGACATTAGGACCGTTCTTTCATATCAGCGTCAGCTTCTAAAGATTCCAGATCCCTCCTCTAGTTCTGAGTCTGATTCTGAAGAGGCTCCTGCTGATGGATCAGGATCTTCAGATGGTAACGGTGGTGATGATAGTGATGATGATGGCAAGGGAGATGGTGACAGTGATGGTGGTGACGAACTGAGTTCCTTTTTGTGATGCTTACATTTGTTTTGACATTTTATGTTAGTTTGTAAAACTTAATACTCTGTTTTAATTGAGTGTAATAACTCTATGGATTTATGTGTGTGGTTTGATATATTGTGGACAAATCTATGTTTATGCAAACTATGTTTTGGTGTGTAGCAAATAAGTTGCTTATCATGAGTCTTTTGTATTGTTTAAGTTCAGTATTTTCATGCACACTTATGATGCTTTTGTTGATTTGTAACTTTATTGTGTCTGGTTTATTTCTTCTATGATCAATGCATAGTTATATTTATTTTCTGGAAAATAATTTGCTCCACAATAAATTCCTTGTCTTATGTATTGGTTGATATGCTTGGTTTGCTTAGCTCCTTTACATTTCTTTATGTCATCTATTCTATTTGACAGGGGGAGCTTTTGACATTTTTTTTATATGTGCTCATAAACAGGGGGAGCAATGCTCCTATCTTTCATTTTCTCTTCCTTTTTGATGTTGTCAAAGGGGGAGAAAAATCCACATATATAGTTTATAGTTTTGATCATGTTTATAGTTTTGATCATGTAAATGATCATTCATATATGTTTTGTCTATGTTTGATTATATGTGGACTTATCAGTTTATTATTCATATTAAATTGTTTGCCATCATCAAAAAGGGGGAGATTGTTGACCCTATGGTTTTGATGATGATTTAGCAAACAATTCATTTCTAATAAGCTCTCTAGTGTTTTTGTGTTTATAGTTTCTTTTCAGGTATTTCAACACAAGTCAATCAAGAGCGTTAAAGATTCAAGTTCTATTGTGTGGTTCTACCTAGGTATATGTTTAGTTTATCTACATATATTGTATGATTATATTCAAGCTCAATATATATACACTTACCACGATTTATAACGTTTCCTATCATATAGATGATTTTTTTATTAAACGTTGTTAAAATATCTTTATCTTTTGTTTTCAGCTCTTTCATGTTTCACTATATACATATAATATATGCACAATATATATATGAATATTTACATGTCTGAATCAAATTTCACTTTCGTTAAATTACAGGTTTTCTAAGTTATTCTCAAAATCAGGGAGTTTTAGCAAACGAAAAATGTTTTTTCAGAATTTTCTTTTCAAACATGTTTATTTCATCATTTATAATCTTTCCCCAAAGTTTCACTAATTTTGGATATGATCTGATATTTTTAACGATTTTTCAAAACTCCCCAAAAACCTGTCAGTCTTCATATATCAGAATTCGGTCGACCGATACGGTCGACCGACAGACGTCTGTTTCTAAGAAAGTTTTCCAAAGTTTTCCGGTCGACCGAATTTTACGACGATCGCCCGAAATTTTCTTTCGGTCGACCGAAATTTACGTCGGTCGACCGCCAGCTTTAAAACCCTGTTTCTTTTGTTTTTTTGAACTAATCGGTCAACCGTACCGGTCGACCGATGCGCTACCAGGTTGAGCCTAACGGCTAGTTTTTCAAATGGTTTTTTGGTCTTTTTACAATCTTTCAGCTGTTGCTTTGGGGTGCTATATATACCCCATTGCTACTCTTCTTCTCTACAATCCAAGAAATCCAAGTTTGTTGTTTCACAAGATATTAATCGCGTTTAAGAGGTGTTTAAGAGCTGTTTAAGAGCTGTTTAGTTAATCTGTTTTCAAGAGGACTTTTTCTATAACAAGAAGAGACTTTCATCTTCATTCCTTCAGCTCTTCTTGTTCATTGAGAAGTTTTCTAAACTCATTCCTATAGCTTATTTTATTTCACTTTCATTTGATTAGCTATACTTATTGAGTTATAGTTATTGAGTTTTATTCACTATTGTCACACACACCTTTTGAGCTTAATATTTTCATATTATATATTGTGGGTTGTGGGGTGTGATTTAGTGAGTGTGAGCTTCATTATGTTCTCACTTGTATTTGAGGACAAATCACTATATTTAACCTTTATTTGTGAGAATCACTTGTAATACACTTGTACACCGAGAGAAGTGTGAGGAGAGAGAGACGGGGTCAAATCCAAGAGGAGTGGCGTCGATTGACGAACCTAGGGAGAGGTTGTAATCGAGCACTTGAGGAGGAGGACACGGGCTAGATTCCTACACTTAGTGTGTAAAGTGTGATTGTGAGTGATTGTGTAGTGTGAGAGTTTTCGGTGAACTTGTAAACCGAGTGTGTAGAAGTTCCGGCTTCCAAACCGGATTGTGATAGTGGATATCTCCTCGAGGTGAGGAGCGGGGACGTAGGTCATGGGGACCGAACCTCGTGAACATATCGTGTGTTTGTGTTTTGTTTGTCTCATATTTACTTGTGTATAGTCTTATTGTTCTTATTGCTCATATCTATCTCTTGCAAGATTATATTGTCCAACATAATTTTAAATTAGCCATTAATTGGAATTAGATTAGCATAAGACCCTAATCACCCCCCCTCTAGGGTCTAACATATGCCTTGAACCAGTCCCATTTATCGGATTTCTACAGAAAGCACACATAGTACAGTTTTAAAGAATTCTAAACGGGTTGCGCTATTATCGGCCTTACGTATGTATCTTTCATGTGTGTTACTAGGGAGCAGCCCTGATCCCATAGTCGCGGCCTCACAACTACACACATATAGGTGAATCCTAATAAGGATGCGAGCAAGTAAGCATCATGTCTCATGGGTCTTGAATTCATTAAGAGTTTAACTCAACCTTTCACTTGCTTTTTATGAGCACTGATCATCCTAGGGATGGGAGCAAATAAATTTAGTGCTCCTCATAATTAATCACTCATCCAGTTTGTTTCTACCCATTGAACCTCTGCGAGGTTGGGTTGCCACTGCAGTGATTTTTCTTATGGGCTTAATCCCATCCCCCTCGATGATTCTAGGATCATTGCTCTAGATAAGCCTTTAGTTAAGTAATCTGCAAGATTTTTCTCTGATCTTACAAAATCTAAGGCTATTACATGGTTTTTCATCTTATATCTCAAGGATTTATGTCGTACTTTCAAGTGTTGATTCATCTTCACATTTGTATTCTCTTGATGATATTTGTCAATCGCTGACCTATAATGATATTGAATAGAAATAGCTGGTAATGGTTTTTGTATTAATGGAATTTCAGTAAGTAAATCTTTCAACCATTCAGCTTCGATACTAGTAGTATCAAGAGCTATCATTTCTGATTCCATTGTACTTCTAGCCATTACAGTTTATTTAGTAAATTTCCAGGACACAGTTCCTCCTCCTAAAAGGAACACAAAACCAGTGGTGGATTTTATATCTACCACTACTAGAAAATGGGTAGCCTACGGATATTTAGCGACGGAATATTCCGTCGCTATAACATGACTTATAGCGACGTAATTTCCGTCGCTATTTAACCGTAGGAAAAAACGTTATAGCGACGGAAAATGATATTTTAGCGACTAAACATTTCCGTCACTAAAATATTAGCGATAATATAAAATTCCGTCGGTAAATATGATATAGCGACGGAATTTCCGTCGCTAAAACAGTTTTTAACGACGGAAAAATCCGTCGCTAAAACTTTTGGGTGGGAAAAAATTTTCGGGCGCGGGCGCCCAAAATTTTGGGCACCCGCGCCCGATTTTACCGAGACCAACCCCCCCCCCCCTTCTCTCAGAACCCGAGACCCCCCCCCTCTTTCCCCCTCTCTCTCTCCCAGATCCTCCCCCCAACCCTCATCGCCGCCGCCTTCGCCGCCGGCTTCGCCGCACGTCGAACTCGCTCCCCCCTCTCTCTCAAGGTACCCCCTTCCCATCCTCCCTCAATCTTATTTATAGTTTGTGAAATAGGCCTGTTTTTGGGTGTGTGTGCGTGTTTTTTTTTGGTAATTATTAAACGTCGCGAGTGTTGTATCTGAAAATAACATGATAATAGAGTTTGTAAGATTCAAATATTCTCTGCCCGTTGATCAGATAATTAACCCAAACAAGATCCAAATTAAGATACTATATATAAGTAATTAGTTACGTACACTGTGAATGATGACATTGTTAAAAGAGTGACGGTGGTGTGGGTACTATTGATGCGTGTGGATCAGTGATCTATGCACAAATATATCGGACAAAAAAAAATAGGACTCTCTGGTGAGCACGGGTAGGATACTTGAAGAGAAAGTTTAGAGAGTTCGTTAAATTTGTGTTCTGCTTTGAGTAAGTCTAAGACTAAGTCTTATTCTTTAGTCTTTAGGGTAGTTGCTTAGTGTTTCCTGATTTTTATAGTTGCATTGTTCACGTTGATTAGTTGAGAACGTGAGCTAGTTTTTCTCTTTCTGTTAAGATTGTAAAAGGTTATTTACAAGCCTAAGCTTGTTTTAATAAAAGTAGAGTTTTTATTCTCAACAATACTCTCGTGATCTGGTTGGTAATGTGACTATCGATTAAAGATTTACTTCAATTATGATCCCTCGAAACAATTAAACTTGTTATAAGGTGTCCCTTATTCTCGGCACATATGCAATCATGCGAGCCGTCACTCCCCCAGTCGGGTGAGCATCATTCCTCAAAGCCGTCACTCCCCCCTCAATCTTATTTATAGTTTAATTTTTGCAAAACCCAAAAATTATGGAAAAATCAAAACCCTAATAAAAATTAAAACCCTAATAAAAAATTAAGATTATAGTTATATAGTTTAATTTTTGCAAAATCCAAAAATTATGGAAAAATCAAACCCTAATAAAAAATATTCATATTGTTAAAATTATAATATAAAAAAAATTAGGGTTAGGGTTATGGTTAGGGTTAAGGGTTAGGGGTTAGGGTTAGGGTTAGGGTTAGGGTGAGGGTTAGGGTTAGGGGAGGGTGAAGGTGAGGGTGAGGGTTATGGTTAGGTGAGGGTGAGCGTAGGGGTGAGGGTTAGGGTTAGATGAGGGTTAGGGTTATGTGAGGGTGAGTGTGGGGGTGATGGTGAGGTTGAGGGTTAGGGTTAGGGTTAGGGTTGGTGTAGGGGTGAGGGTGGGGGTGATGCTGAGGGTTAGGGTTAGGGTTAGGGTTAGGGTGGGGGTGGGGGTGAGGTTGAGGTTGAGGTTGAGGGTTAGGTTTAGGTTTAGGGTTAGGGGATGGTGAAGGTGAGGTTTAGGGTTAGGGTTAGGGTGATGGTTACAATGAGGGTGAGGTGATTGTGTGGGGTTATCGTAACTATTATATCGCTAATTACATAGAAATTGCACACACTGTACACTCATATTTTCGAGCCGTAGAATACCCCGTCCAATAAATACTATATATAATCTCTTTATTTACTTGTCACATATGCATACAGGATTGTTGGCGGCGCTTACTCGTTGTTCTCCGTGTACTATAGTGTACTTGGAGAACGAATTGGGATCCTCTCCTAATGAATCCTCTTCTAATACCTACTAATAAGAAGATCTTGGCCTTTGATTTATCAATCAAAGGCCAATATCTTATCCTTATCTCCCGCCTACTTTTGTGCATGAGGAGATCTTGGCCTTTGATTGATAAATCAAAGGCCAAGATCTCATTAGGAGATATTAGGAACCCTCTCATTAGGAGAGGATCCGGATCCAATTAAGTACAGCGGGTAGGTGCTGTCGAAATTTTGACGAAATAAAAGTACACTTGAATACACGTAAATACATATACACGCTACGTTTACATACCTAATGGGATAGAAGCCTTCCTCTGACAGCCGATCACACACACTTGTCCTATAACTTAAAATGATATATGTAGGGATATGCTCACTTCCATTAATTTTTAAATTCTAGATGCGGACAATTCCTGACAAATCGTTCATGGGCATACCACGTGATCGAAGGCATCTAGACACTCGATACAAGGATGGGATAGAAGCTTTCTTAGCCTACTCTGACACCAACCCTCTACGGTCACTTAGCGGGTTGATTTTTTGTCCTTGCAAGAATTGTAGGAATGATAAAATGCTCACTAGGAGTGACGTAAGTTTCCATCTGTCAATCAATGGATTTGATAGCTCTTATGTATTTTGGAGTCATCACGGTGAAGGCGTCCCGGTGATGCAATTAGAGGAAGAGTTTACTGATGTCGACAATCCGATAATTGACACAACTGATATGTTGGAAGATATTCTTACCGTGCCGTCTTCGAGTGATGTTAACACTACTGATATGTTTTAAGATGTAGCCCGATTGATGAGACTTGTTGAAGAAAACGAGTCACCGTTATACGAGGGTTGCACCGAGTTCACAAGGCTTTCTTTTATGCTGAGGCTTCTTCATATCCAAACACTCAGTGGGATGGCTGTTATACATTTTGAGATGTTATTAGACTTGCTCAGGAAAGTCATTCCAGGCGGCGAGAAGAGCATCCCCGCAACTTATTATGAAGCTCACAAGATTGTTGATACCCTGGGTCTTGATTACAAAAAGATAGACGCCTGTCCTAATGACTGCATCTTGTACAATAAGGGTAATGAAGGTCTAGAGGAATGTCCGACGTGTCATGTATCACGCTGGAAAAAACATACGGGCATATCTGAAGGCATATCATCCAATAAACAGAGCAGAATCCCTGTGAAGGTTCTCCAATATTTTCCAATTATTCCTAGGCTGCAGAGGTTTTATATGTCTGCCGAGCTGGCTGAGAATATGCGATGGCATTCGACCGATCGTAAAGAGGACGGGAAATTGAGACATCCTGCTGATGGTGAGGCATGGAAGCACATCGATCGTATATACCCTGACTTTGGTAAGGAGTCTCGGAATATTAGGCTGGGGCTTGCTAGCGACGGATTTAATCCGTTTGGAGTAATGAGCTCTGCTTGGTCTACCTGGCCAGTGTTGCTCACACCGTACAACCTGCCGCCGTCGATGTGCATGAAGCAGCCATACATGATACTGTCACTCTTGATCCCTGGAAGATATTCTCCTAGAAATGACATTGATGTTTTCCTCCAACCATTAATTGACGACTTGAAGCTTCTCTGGGATGAAGGCGTCAGCACTTACGATGCTTATGGTAAGGAGGCTTTCCGTATGCGTGCAATGGTCATGTGGACAATTAATGACTTTCCAGCATATGCTAACTTGTCTGGATGGTCGACGAAGGGTCAGATTGCTTGTCCGGTTTGCATGTCAGATTATGAGGGAAAGTTCCTGAAATACAGCCGTAAGTTCTGTTATTGGCAACACAGAAGATGGTTACCTACAGGGCACAAGTTCAGAAAGTTAGTAGGAAAGTTCGACGGCAATCCAGAAAACAGATCGGCACCACCAAGGCTGACCGGGGAAGAAATATTTGAGCTTCTACATCCTCTACCTAAAAAAATATTTGGAAAGAAAAGATTCAACAAAGAAAATCCATTTGGGGTTAGGAGAAAAATATTAAAGCAAAATTGGAAGGGAAGGGGAAAGGGTAAGCAAAATTGGAAGGGAAATAAACCTCGCACTGTCCAATCGCATGTGCGTGTCTCTAAGGGTACTGAACTTCCGCATGGATGGTCAAAATTCAGCATATTTTATCAATTGCCATATTGGAGAAGTTTAAAAATACGTCACAACTTGGATATCATGCACATCGAGAAGAACATATGCGAGAATCTCTTGAACACTTTGTTACAGGACGGGAAAAAATCAAAAGATGACTTAAGGGCACGTCGAGACCTAGCAGAATTGAACATCCGTCCCGAACTGCAAGCTATAGATAAGGGTGACGGAAAGTTTGTACTCCCAGCCTCCCGTGTCACACTGTCGAAGGATGAGATCCATAATATGTGTTTATTTCTAAAGTCCGTGAAGACACCGGATGGTTATGCTTCAAACATTTCAGCAAATGTGCATATTGAGGACAGGAAAATTTTGGGACTCAAGACACATGACCATCATATTCTATTGCATCAACTTCTCCCGGTTGCGTTGCGACATGCTGAGAAGGAACTCGCGATGGTGGTAATAGAATATTGCGGTTTCTTCAAGCAGTTGTGCTCCAAGGTGATTGATGTCAGGGAGTTTGAAGAATTAGAGGGACGTGTAGCCAATACACTGTGTAAAATGGAAATTCTATTTCCACCCTCGTTCTTTACGGTCATGGTGCATCTCACAATACATTTAGCATATGAAGCCCGCATCGCAGGACCAGTTCAATATCGCTGGATGTACCCTGTGGAGAGGTATTTATTATTATAATGCTCAATTAATATTTGTTAAATTACGTATATCAGTTTTATTTTGTCACAAATCATGAAACTATATGCTTGTAGGTATTTGGGTTTCATGAAACATTTGATGCATAATCGTGCACGTCCTGAAGGATCGATAGCAGAGAACTATAAAAGTAATGGGAGTTTGAATTTCATCTCTCGTTACTTGCGGGGTGTGGAGACAAGGCTCAACCGTCCCCAACGAATAATTGACGGAACATTCTATAATGATCGTGGGGAGGATACTAGATTCCCCAGAATGGAGCTAGATCAAGCCCACACATATATCTTGAGCAATGATACTACATTTAACATATACGCGGCGTAAGTATTTAACTGTTTGAATCAGATCATATCACATCACAATAACTATCTCTATTTAACTGTTGTAAATGATTTTATTCTAGGCTTCACATCCGATATGTCCAGACTATTCTTAAATGCAGAACAAAAAACAAAAGAGTTATGGACACACACTCTAGACAATTCCCTGCATGGCTGAAGGGTGAAGTAAGATTTATTTACATTTTTGATTCGTATATCAAATATGTGCCTGCCAACAGATATTTAAAATATTTGTTTCTTTTCTTAAAGGTTGACCGACGTATTACGAATGGGGTTAACCTGCCTGAGAAAATATGTTTATATGCCAGAGTTCCTTCTAACGTGGTTAAACGTTATGGAGGCTACTGTATCAACGGCTTTAGGTTTAACACCATCGGTTTCGAAGAGAGACGACAAACACAAAATAGCGGTGTGTTCTGCTCCTTCTCGCAACTGTCATACGCTAGTTCAAAAGATCTAAATCCGATACAAGGTGAAATCTATTGCTACGGTCAGGTAGAAGACATTGTGGAGATTTTCTATGGGATTAATAATGAAGTCAGACATGTGATGTTTAAGGTTCGTTGGAGTGAGCTGAAAAAGGCGAAGGATGACTACGGTTACACACTCGTTAATCTTAACAAGGAAATATATCAGACTGAAAAGTACATGTTAGCTGCTCACGCAAAACAGTGCTTTTATGTCAAAGATATAATAAAAAATGACGAATGGGTTGTCCTTAAGAATCCGCCTAGATCCTACATTCATGAAGCCGTGTCTGACGAAGATCATGAAGATGTTATCTTGGCCGACGAAACAGTTGCTGAGTTTTCCTTGACACAAAATAATCTGGTGGATGAAATTGCACTAGCGCGCCCTGATGTACCTGCGATTATATGTGAGCCAAGGCATAAAATCAAAAAACGAGTCCACGGTAGAGTCGATAAAACTATAAGGACAGTCCTTTTGTCGGCACGCACACGGTCGCAGAGTAGAGCCTCAACATCATCATAATAATATAATGCTTGGTTATGATTTAAAAAGAACATTCATGTATCTGTTTGACTGGTTAACATGTATCAGTTTGTGTTATGTAGTATAGTAGATGCCTCAAATTGAAAGGTGTGTATAGATTTTTATAGTTTATCTGTTAATATTTTAATTTGTATTATCGATATTGATTGATTTATATTTCGCCTGAATTTCATTTTTTCGTAGGTACCGAGCGACCTACTAGGCGCGGCCGCAGTAGTACCAAGCCACAGAACCTCGTCCCAGATATTCGTCGGAGGGCCGTGATCCGATGGCAGAACGGCGTGCCTGTCGGGCCATTTGTTAACTCTTTCAATAATTTCCTCGCCGCTTTAGCCAGGAGACATGATTTCTTCAACATATATTTGACGTGGAAGTCGCAGCGGATTGATGCGCTGGTGGCTTGTTGGCGATATATATGTGTGAGTCATTTATTTTAATTCTCATAATTATTAGTCATTTTATTATTTTGTTTAACACACTGATTTGTATCTCTTTTTTCATTGTATGCTGAAGCGATTTTTATTTCTTGATGATTACGCTTGTGCCTGGACTTACTGCTTCACGCAAATCAATCTATCGTTCAAGAGGTGGCGGTCAGAGCTGAAGAAAAAATATTTTACTCAAAGAACAGAAGATTGGGAGCGTTACTGGCATCTTGACGAGCGCGTAGATGGAGTTGATTTTTTTGCACTTTGCGATTATTGGGACACGGCCGAAGCTCAGGTATTATTGAAGTATATATCTTCGTTTATTGTTTGAAATTCTATATTATATCTATTTAACATTCTTTTGCAGGAACAAGCTGAAATAGCAAGGAGGAACCGCAATGCGCCCCGCAGTTACGAGCATCACGGGGGCTCCAGGTCCTTCAGCCAGCATTATCATCAATTGGCGCTTGAGGTATATAATATATTAGCTCTTAGGTTATCAATTTGAGTATAATTTATGTGTTATGAGTTAATGATATATGTGAATAAAATAGGGAAGGGGAGAACTCGGGCATTTTGCAGATCGTATTCTGACTGGTTGGAGACCAAATTACGCCGATGAAGTGAAGAAAGCGCGGAACCGGGATCTGTCTGTAAGTAGCAGTTAATTTGTATATTTAATTTTTATAATAATGCATTTTAAATGTGTTAGAATTGACCGGGTTGTTTTGGTATATCGCAGGAGAAATTACATGCTAAGGTGCAGGAGCAATTATCACAGACTCAGGTCGATTCTAACACTCCGACCCGATTAAGTAGAGAGGAGGAGGATAGCATCATCGAGACGGTCATTGGACCGAGTAGGAAGAACAGATACAGGTGGAGAGGATCCAAGCATCGGCCGTACGAGTCCAGTAGCACCTACGAGTCTGCAGCTCCACCAGGATGCAGTTCTTCTCAAGACCCGACTATGGAGCAGCGGATGAAAACGATGGAAGATTGGCAGTCGCGTCGGGAGTCGGAGCTACTCCAGATGGCGAAGGAAGAACAGAGGCGCCGGGAGCAGAGGGAGCTGGAATTCACCCAGTTCATATCGACTCTGCCTTCTGATGCTCAGGAGGCATATAGGAGACGGTTTTTGGCGGATCAGGTAATATATATATATATATATATAT